>MU394114.1:1164-165529 GCA_022578605.1 Camillea tinctor
AATTATTTTTTAGTTAAACTTTATTTTTATTTTTAAAACTTATATTTTTACTAAACTTAATATTTTTAAAAACTATAACTTTAATAAATATATATAAAATTTAAGCATGTTAATAAATATAACTTATAAAAGCTAAATTTTTAAAGTATTTAAAAAGCTAAATATTTAATTTTTTAAATATAAAAATGTTACTTTTTTTAAAAAAACTAAAAAGTAATATTATTATATATATTAAGTTTTAAGTAAAAAACGCTTAATTAAAAAAAACTTAACTATAATAAACGTTATTATTTTTTTATATTATACTTACTTTATTTGTAGTAAGTTTAAAATTAATTGCTATTTATGTTTTTATTTTAAATTATATTAAAACTAAGCTTATAATAATATTATGTTTATAACCTTTTTTAATATAAATTTTTATTAATAAGTTTAATATATTTTTTAATTTATATTGTTTTTTTTAAGTTGTTATATTATTTTTTATAAGCTTAAAGCTAAAAATAAACTTTAATTAAATAATATTATTTTTTTAATATTAAGCTTTTATAGCTTAAACTTTAATAATATTATTAAAAATTTTAATATTTTAGCAAAACTTAATTAAAGTATTAAAGTTAAAATTAATAAGGTTTTTATGCTTTTTTATGCTTAAATAATAGTTTTTATTAATAATTAACCTTAATAAGCAAAAAATTATAGTTTTAAAAGCTTAAAAGTTTATAAATTTTACTGTAGTTATTATATTAATATTAAATATAAGTTATTTGTAAATTTTTTATTTAGTATTAAATTTAACGTTATAACTTATAATTGCTATTATTATTAAGTAACTTAAATATAATGCATTATAGCTAAATATATAAGTATTAAAAAAATAATATATAAAAGTTAATAAAATATAGCAAATTTATTTTTAACTTTTTAAATATTTGTTTTAACTTTAAACATTATTTTATTTTGTTTTTATAATTTATATTATTTTAAATATAATAGTTTATTTAATTTTGCGCATTTTTTATTTTGTAATGTTATTTTAAACTTTTAAGCTATAAATAAGTATACTTTTTAACTATAAGTTTTTTAGTTCTTTTTTAAAATTAAACGTTTTTAATTTTTTAAATACTATTTTTTTAACTATAAAATGTTTATATATACTATTTAAAGTATTATTATTTTATTATTTTTTTAAAAGTAGTTAAAAAAAATTATATTAAACTAAAATACCTTATAACAGCTTAAAAATATAAAAACTTTATCGATATTATTATTTTAACTTTTATTAAAATAGTTAAAAGTGCTATTATTTTAATAAATAATAATGTACTAAAAAAAAATTATAATAATATGTTTATTATTATATGCAAAAAACGTAAAGTATTTAATTTTTTATGCTATTTTGCATTTATATTAATAACGTTTAAAAGTAGTTTTTATATAAGCTTTTATATTAAATTGCGTGTTAATAATATTAAAAAAAATAACAAAAAAAACTTAATAAAAGCATAAAACTTTTTTATATAAATAATATATAGCGTTTAAATATACATATTACTATTTATTACTTTAATTTTATAGCTAAATATGTTATAATAATTAATTATAATATATTAACTAGTAAAAACCTTTATAAATAAGTCTTTTTTTTCTTTTTTTTTTCGTTAATAACTAGTAGTAGCTTAACTTAAAGCAAAAATAAGTTAATTACTTTTATAAGTTTTATACAACATTTTTTTAATTTTTTTTAGTTTAATTTATTTTTAAACTTTTTTATTTTTTTATTTTTTTTTTCTACTTATTTACGCATTTTAACGTATATTTTTTTATTTTTAAATAGTTTAAACACTATATATATAAAATAAATTTCTTTAATGTTAAAAAAGTGCTTTTAATAAAGTTAAACAGTTAATTAACTATTTATTTTATTTTATAAAACGCGTTTAAATATAATAATTTTAATTTTATTAAAAAAATATAAATGCTTTATTAAAAGTATTTTAACCTTTTTTATTAAGCATTAACTTACATTAATTAAAATAAGTTAAAAATTTTTTAAAAATAAGTTAAATATATGCTTAATATAAATTTTTTAATTAATAATATGCATTTAAAGCTTTTTGTAATTAATAAAATACTTATTAAAAAAGTTAAAATACTATTATATTTTACTTAAAAAAACGGTTACTTATTTATTTAAGCAAAAAAAATATCGATTAAGTTTATTAAGCTTTTATAATTAACTTATATTAAAAATTATAGTTTTTTTAAACATTATTTATTAACTTATAAGCTTTACGCTATAATTACTTAATTTTATAAATTAACTTTTAATACAAGTAAATAAATTAATTTGTTATTTTTAATCTTATTTTTCTCTTATATTTATTACTTCTTTTTTAATTTAATTTTAGCCTTATTTTTTAAACTAATTTTAATTTTAGTTTTAATATTAAATATAGTTTATTAAAATGTAAAACATTATAAAGCTTTTTAAAAGCATACGTAAAAGTATTGTTAGTTAAGTACTAATTAATTTTATTTAATGTCATAATAAAAAAAATCCAAATTATTTTATATTTAATAAAAATAATTTCATATATTACTATAGCATTAATAAAATTAGCTAAATTAATCATATTTTTATATTTAATATTTATAGTATAAAGTATATTTTTGCTATTATAACACTTATTTACCGCATAAATAAGCATAACAATATTTTTAATTTTAAAATTATTAATAAATATAACAAAAATTAATTAGTTATTATTAACATTATAATAATTATTTTAACACGTTTATATGTTATGCTTTTTTATAGCGCTTATATCTTAATAAATTAAAACGTTAAATACTTATAATTATAAATGCATCATAAATTTATTATAAAATTTAATTTATTATAAAATTTAATTTATTATAAAATTTAATTAAATTTCATTCTAACTTAAACGTAAAATGTTTAAAAATGAAATTTTTTTAAAAAAACCTTTTTGCATTTTAGCAAGTCTACTAAATCTTTATTAAAGTTATAGTTCTAAATATTAATAATTTTCATAAAAAAAATATATGTTTATAACAAAGTAAAACAAACTATAAATATTAATTAACTAACTTACTTAATAAAATTAAATTATATAATATTATAATAAAGTTAAAAAGCGTTATATAAACATTATTATAATTAAAAAAGTAAGTTAAAATATTAAAATCGAAATTTTTAATTTAAAGGTTATAATAAGTAAAATAAAAGTTAATAAAATAATGCATATATTATAGTTAAAAATAAAAGATTTCTTTAATTAATAAGTATATTAATATTGTAATTATCGTAACCTATATAAATACATGTAATTTAATAATAAACCTAATTATATAAAAATTTTAGTAAAAAACGATTTTTTAGTAAAAAACGCTTTTTTTAGCAAAAAACGCTTTTTTAGCAAAAAACGGTTTTTTAATTAAAAAACGGTTTTTTATATAAAGAACGATTTCTTAAAAAACATTGGTTTATATATAAAGAAACGGTTCTCTTATTAAAAAACCGTTCTCTATAACGCTTAAACCTTAGTATAGTATATAAAAAAAAATTATAAAAATAAGTTAAATACATTATTTTAAAGCTTATTTCTTAATTAATTTATGTATTTACTTAAAAGCTTAATAATGCAACTAAACCGTGTATGTTTTAAAGAGTAAATTATAGCTGCATTATTTTCTTTATTGCTTTTAAACCTTTAGCTTTTAAAATTAAATTTTTTGCTTTTTAAGCCATTTAAAAACTTTAAATTTAGCTAAAAATAATTTTTATTTTTTTTTAATATTTTTAAAAGCTTTATAAACGTTTAATTTAAGTTAAAAATTTTTTTTTTTATAAGCGTTTAAATTAAAGCTTTAAAGATTAAATTTTTATTTTATAATAAATAAATTTTAAGCTATATTTATTTATAACTTTTACGTAATGCTTTAAAAAGGCTTTAACGCTAAAAATACAAAATTTACTTAAATTTTTAACTTAATAGTTATTAATTAAAGTATTAAAAACTTTTATAAGTATAATATTAATTATTAAAGCTATATTTTGCTTTTTTTTATTTAAATTGCAATTTAAATACGTAAAGGTTTTTTTTTTACTAATAAGCTAATTTTTAATTATTTTAAACGCTATTTAAATAATTTTAAAAGTTAAAGCTTTTTTTTTTACTTTAACGTATGCTTTTATAAAATTTAACTTATTAATAAAAAAATATTAAATTAAAAAGTTAATTTACTTAATTATTTTTAATAATAGTATTTTAATACGTTAAAAAGCTTATTATTAAAAAGTTAAAAGCTATAAAAGTAATATATTAATAAAAAGCATAAATATACGTTATTATAAAAATATATAGTTATAAATTTTACTTAAACATAAAAATTAGCAACATTTTTTTATAAAAATAAAAAAAAAATAAAAAAAATTTAAAACAATATATTTAATTTTAAATTATAATTATTTATAAACGTATAACTTTTATAGCTATTTAAAATTAATAAATAAACGTTATTATTATTAAAAAAGTGTTTTATTATTTTATAAAAAAATACTTTTTTTAATTATTTAATTGTAATATTATTTAAAGTTTAGCTATTTTTTAAATAAATATAGCTTTAATTTGCAATTTTTTTAAATTTTTTTTTAAAATAAGTAAATTAAAGCTTTTTTTTTAAAAAAATAATACTAAAGTTAATAAGTTAGCTTTTTATATTAATATATTTAATAAAAAAAGTTTAATAATAAGTTTAAAAAAATTTTAAAAAAAATTTTTTAATTTTAGTTTTTTTTAAAACTATATTATTAATTTTTAATATGTTAGTTAATAAATAATAAAAATAAATACTAAAAATAAAATATATACTAATTTTAACTATTAACTTTTTTTTATTTATATTATAAGTTAAATAAAGTTATATTTAATTATATTTTTTTTTATATATTAAAATATTAATATATAGCTTTAAAAGTAAATTTATTAAAGTAAAAAGCTTTTATTTTACGCTTTTTTTTAGTTTTAATGTTAAAATGCTGCTTTATAAAACAGTATAACTAATAGCAGTTTAAGTTTTTATAAAAGCTGTTTTTTTTAACTAATTACTTTACAATTTTATGTATAATACTATGTTTTAGTATAAATTTAAGTAATTTTTAATGTAAAATTTATTTTATAAAACTTTTTTTTTATTTTTTAATTAATTTATTAACGTAAATATAAGTTTTTTATAGTAATTTTTTATTAATTTAATAGCTTAAAGTTATAATAAGAATTTTATGTTTTTTAGCTGCTTTTTTTAATAAAATGCCGCCATTTTAAATATTTTCGATAGTAAAGCATATTTAATCTTTTATATAAAGTGTTATTTTAATTAGTGTTGTTTTAAAAAAAGATTAAAAAAAAAAAAGAATAGCAGTTTAAAACAAATGCTTACATATAAAGTTATTTTATAATAAGATACTATGCTAATTATTGCGCAAAAAAAAGCAAGAAAATAATAGCATTTATTTTAATTTAAGGGCTATTTAATGGTATCTTTACATTGAAAATAACTTTATTTTTAAGCGAAATATGTATAAGTGAAGTTTGTGTGTTTTAGTAGTAGTGTTTTTAGTTTTGCTGTATTGCCAGGTGGGGTGTATCGCCAGGTGGGGTGGCATGGTAGCGTGTGTGTAAGACATAACAATATAATTAGATAAAGTACTGAACTGGGGACTGGTGGTAAGGGGAAACAAACTACCATTAGCTGTATGAGGCCGTGAGGAACCTAATATTATAGAAGCTTTAGTTGACAACATCCAATCATCATGCTATCCAGTCCACGAATGTTTAAGTCCCTCGCCAATTTGATAATCAGCAAAATGGGTCTATATAAAAGCACAACTAGTCCCCAGTTTCTATTAGTTCCTAGTTCCTATATGCCATATAATAATACACTTCTCAGCTGCCTTATACAAATTACAATCTACATAGGCAGAAGATGATACTATTTGTGTTTTACACTACTACAAGTAGTTAGTGAGCAGTTGTATGAATAATAAAAATAGAGTTTGAATTTAAATATAAGAACCCCCATCTCAGGTAAATGGGGTTTTGGAAAATAGATTATAAAGTACATGAGAGCACGAAGAATAAAGAAAGGGGTTTGATGTATACCTACATAGGCACATAACCTAAAAGTCTTCCCTGACTTTTCAAGTTGTATTGATTCACATTTCCAAGTTCCTCTCGAGAGACCTCGTCGCAGCCGGTCTCTGTTGCAACGTCGTCCAACGGGCAATCTATGTACGAGAGAGTAATAGATGGTTCTAGTAATGACGGTGTCCAGTCCAAATCCGTGATACCAGCGATATCAAACATGTAGCTGGAGGGTATCTGCTGCGCGGCTGGGAAATGTAGCACATTCACTTGGGCCACATTATGGGCAGCTAAGTAGTTGCTACTAGGCAGTACATCACTCCAGGTAAGGTAACTACATACTTAATACATACCCGTCCTATTCAATAACACCCAGTTCCAGATTCCCCTTATTAGACCTGGCCCTTTCTATTACCTAAGCAGTTACCTACCTAATCGTCGGTTAGTCTCTACTATATTATTAGTTTCTGATTACGGACTGTCCCTTATGGTCTTCCATCACTATCTGAGATGACTTATTAAGAAGTCACAATTAAAGCTTAGGAACCGTTTTTCTTGTGGACCTACTGATACAGATTAGAGTATCCTTCCATCTATAGCTCTTACGAGGTTACCGGACGATGTTGTCCAAATCGCAATATTAACAACTACGTAATTAGCCAATAACTATCGCTGTTTACTGCCAAAACGTCTCATGCACATCATTATGCAACGCAGAAACTACCCATAACTGTTTTATAGACTGCGTCGTGGCCGCCGCGCCTCAGTCATGGTGACCTCACGGATCGTATATAGAACTAATAGTTCTTTCTAAATATAGGACGGATTTTCTCTTAAAGGGGTAGGACAACCTCTGATAGCTTTGCTTCATGAGGAATGAACAGAGCAAAGATGAGATCATAGTAGTAGGGGGGGTTGGCAACTTGTGGATTGGCATTTATTTGAGTTTAGCTATCGGACTTGAGTTGAATAGACGATTTGAATGGACGAATGGAGCTAACATACCTTTCGACGACAAAGTGTCTAGTATCCCGCAACTTCTCTATTACCCAACTCATGTGCCTAGGCAGTCAGTAAGGAGTTGTGGTCATAGCAAAGTGATAACGAATATTGCAAATGGATAACTTAGTTAAGTTCAATGTGCTGAACAAAAACGAAAGTGCACTGGTAAGTAACTTAGAGATTAGGAAAGGCCGAATACACACTCCTTGGTGAGCGTACCATCAACTACTTAATGCGGAATTCGTACTCTCCAAAAGCTAATGAAATTATTCCGTAACCCATAGTTCCTTAGATATAGCTTCGTAACCCCTCTGAGGCTACACAGGGGAAGTTTAGATGTGAACGCCTTCCTAATAGCACAATTATACCTTCCAGCCAGATTCGTGAATAGTATGATGTTCCTCCCTTAGATGAATGCAGTGACAGCAAGACCTACTTTGCTCTAGCAAAGCTGTCTTGGCCAGGAGTGATATAAATTCCCGACCTTCTCGCCCCATCTTTACCCCCTCCATCTCTGGTCATTCGATCTAGTTCTCCTGTCTACAGCAACGCTATGATCACAGTCATCATTTTCATCGTGAATTCTATTAGCCTTTCTTTGCCTTGCTAGTCATCCCCCTTCTCCTCTCCCCCCCCCCCCCCCCCCCTGTCTCGGCCTGTGCTTTGATCCTCGAATTTGCCTTTATCCTTCGGTCGATGTCCTCTCGCGATACCAACTTCTGTCGTTACCCGTTCCCGTCGATGCTAGCCTATATTGCCTGAGTGTTATACCTTGGTCGCAATGAGAATTGGCAATTTAGGGTAGGTGGTTCCCCGTGAGCAAAAAAAAAAAAAAAGAAAAAAGACTGCATCCTTATATATTTTTTGTATTGTCTTACCCCTAGCACTTTGCATTTATTGCCGTCTTTTTGGTGCTATGATTATACAAAACAACAGGCCTAGGGAGCCCCTATAAATCGTCAACCTTGGTTGACGTAAAATAAGAAGGCAGGTACAGCATCCCCACAAGTTTTATCGCAGGTTGTATTTGGAAAGGAACAGATTAGAAACAAATGGTGGTAAAGCGGCCTCAGTATCCCCGAAGGTTTTCATCACAGGCTGTATTTAGAAAAGAACAGATTAAAACCAAATGGTGGTAAAGTAGCTTCATCCCCCAGCCCTTTGCATTGATTATTGTTTTGTTTTTTTAGGTGCTGTGATTGCATAAAAGAACATGCCTAAGGAGCTCCCATAATAGCTTTATTATTGGATAGGAAATAGAGAAAAGGAAAGAAATCCTATATTGAGTTTGCAGTGGCTTTATATATGGCGAGGCAGGCTACCTTGATGGACCTCGAAGCCAATTATTCTCATAAGGTTCTAGATTAAGCAGACGTACCACGCCACAATGAGAACATGATTCAACTAAAAGTCGAATCGATTCTCGTGCACCCTTTAACTTCTCAAAAGTGCTTTATACTTTGAATATATTTAGTAATACTTAATGTCATAGCATCGGTGCACATATATGTAGGTATATATAAGGTCATCCACTGTTAGGCCCACCTAGCATTCCCTCCATATCCAAAATACAACACCATAATCACGATACTATGATACTTAATTATTCTTACTAATAAGGTTCAATGTTTAAGTTAAGATGTGGCGTTTGCAAGGGTTTACCCCACCTGGTAAATATCCTGGAGAGAATTGATTTGACTTTCAGCTGATCTATGTTCTCTCTAAGACCTCATCTAGGACCTCCGCCACATTTGACATAAGGGATGCTAGTTTCTGGATATGGATAGGCATAATCTATATGCAAACCTTTGCGAACTATGTCGCACTGTTCCCTTTTTCAATTTGCCCAAACTAAAGCGAAGCACCGGGCCAGGGGATCTAGAAGCGTATACTGACCGTGTCCTCACACCTAAGCTCCGAGGCGCATCGTATCCGTTTATGCTGGGCCATACCCCCTATCCTCCCGGCTTCAAGCACAAATGTGGAATCGAAGTGTTGTATGAATCTGCGCTATCGTGTGAGCTATGCGCCATTATACATGAGTGCCTTGGGAAATTCATTGGTGTATTTACGGATTATATGCAAAATGATGAAATTGCGAGAAGTGTGCGGCCTTTTGGCAGCCCCGGGTCATTTCAGCTCTGGCTCTGTGCACGACGACAAGACGCACCTGGGTTCCTCATTTATACGGACTCCTCAAAAAATAATGACATCTTTGAAGTGGGCGAAGTGGCCTTTGGTGTGCGAAATGGTGAGTACTAACGAATATGGCTCTGTGGAGTCAAAGTGAACAAGATACTATTCAAAGACACTAACACTATGCTGCTCTCTTAGAGGACTCTACTCTTCATCACAAATTTCCGGGGCGGGTCATTGAGGACGATCCTGGAACTGAGAAGACGCTGAGTCGAGCGCGGGAGTGGTTAACGTCCTGCCAGGATACACATCCCCATTGCCGCCGGAGCAGCACAAAGCTTCCGACTCGCATTTTGGATGTGCAGTCATGTCGCTCAGACGGAATGGTGAAACTCCTGGACACAGGAGAGGAGCATGCGATATACGCCACACTCTCGTACTGCTGGGGCACTTCCGGGAATCTACTATCAACAACGAAGACCGTCGAACTCCATCGTCAGGGGATCAAAACAGATACCTTGCCAAAGACGATCCAGGACGCCGTGGTCGTAACCCAGTTTCTCGGCTTGAAATACCTGTGGGTCGATGCGCTATGTATCATCCAGGACGACCCGCAAGATTGGAGCCGCGAAGCCCGGAACATGGCGCAAGTGTATGCAAATGCATACATCAATATTTCCGCGCTGGGAGCAGCGGACACCTCTCAAGGCTGCTTCATGCGTCGGTCGCCACGTCGCGGGCCTATACCGCTAGACTACCACGGAGACGACGGGACGCGCCTCAAGGTATTCGCGACCATCGTGACGCAGCCGGCGATGGGGACCGAGAAGCGCGATCTAGGCGGATACCCGATCAGCAGCCGAGCGTGGACTCTGCAGGAACGGATGCTGGCGCGGCGGACGCTGCACTTCGGAAACGACCAGATGTTCTTCGAGTGCGCGTGGGGGTTCAGGTGCGAAGACGGGTACACCGAGCCTACGAACAGCCAACAAGCTACCTCCATCCCCGAGACTCTCTCGCAGGACGAGCAGCCCACGAACCGCGGAGACATAGCCGGCCGACAGTTCTCCGGGTACAAAGGGTGGGCCACGCTGATCAACATCTACGGCCGGCGGCACCTAACCAAAAGCTCGGACAAGCTGCCAGCGTTCTCCGGGCTCGCGCAGCGGTACGAGGGCCTGCTCCAGGACGTGTACGTCGCGGGGCTGTGGAAGAGCCGGCTGGTCGATGACCTGCACTGGAGCGCGGAGGAATGGTGCGTGCCGGCGGACTGGCGCGCGCCGTCGTGGTCGTGGATGAGCATCGACGGGCCGGTGCACATGCCCGACATGCAGGCGAAGGAGGTCGGGCAGCAGCAGTGCGCGGCGGTGCTGGACTACCGCCTGCAGCACAAGGACCAGAACGAGTACGGGGAGCTCACGGGCGGCTGGCTGAAGTTAGAGGCGCCTGTCGCGGAGGTGGTAGATGATGAGATTTTCGGGTTTAGGCCTGGGCAGGGGGGCCTGTCCGTGTACGTGGAGATCCCGGAGGAGTTGTTTGATCGGTTGCGGATATTCACGCTGTTTCTGTACACGACGGACGGCAGCCCCTGGACGGGTCTGCTGATTACTCCGGTTGGGCGCACAGTGGAGGAAGGGGTGCGGACTTATCGGCGGGTGGGCAAGGTGACGAGTTTGTCAACGAAGAAACGGTGTGAGATTCCGAGGAAAGAAGTATGTATATTGGTTTAGCCTGCAATCCGTAGTTCTTGGTTACCTTCTAAACCTTTCATTGCGAAGGCCTCCCTTTTTTTTGTATCCTGGGTGTTTAATCAACATACCCCCTATTCTTGTAAAAACCTCCTTAAAGACCTATATGCTTAGGCTAAAAAAAGCATCCAAGTATCAACCCTCTTAAGCCATGTCAAAAAGAGAGAAAAAAAAGAGCCATATAAAAATCCCACGTCTCGCTACTACTCCATAAAATGATCATGCCTCATATCCATATACCTCTTACCCTTCCCCTCCATCTGCCCCCTCTCCTACAGCGCCACATACCTCTCCTCATCAACCCTCGTCCGATTCCGCCAACAGTCCTCGACCCACTGCCCCGTAACCACATACGGAACGGGTTTCCTGCGACTAATAACCGTGCGCACCTCCGCCGCGATCCGCATCTCCTTCCCTTTATCGTCACCTCCGCCTCCCAGCACCACGACCTGGGTAACCTCCCGATCGTCCAAGTCCTCAGCTACGCGTCCGCCGCCGAAGCGCACGTGGTTTCTCATCCGTAGGAGTTTCAGCTGCAGCGTGTCCGACATTTTCCTGTTAGTATTATTGTTATTGTTGTTTTTGTAGTTGTCGTAGCCATCATTTTCGGTAGCGAAATATACCGCCGTGCCCCTGAAGAGGTGACCCACGAGGTTATTGCCCCCCAGGTCTTCGTGTCCGTGGTCCGCGAGCTGTTGCAGGAAGGCGTTTTTATCAAAGGGCAGAGCGCCGATCTTCTCCTCGTGCTTCGGCATGCCGCGCAGTAGATCCCGCAGCTCTTGCATATCTAGGTCCCGGGCGTAGCTGTCTCCGTAGTCATCCGCGTTGGCAGCGGCGGTGTCGCGGGTGGATTGTGTTGCGCAGAACAAGTGGCCTGTCTCGTAGGGGAGTAAGAAGTTATTTCCGTTCTTCTCGTATTGGCTTAGGCAATCGAGGATCCACCTCGGCCGGATGATGTCCACATCGCCGGCTTTCATCAAGCTGGCTACCTTGACAACCTTCTTCTCGGCCACCAGAATCATTTCGGTGCCCGGGGCGGCGCGTTGTGAAACGCGACCACCATTTTCCTTGACCAGCGTCTCGAGCTGTGTCTTGGACTTCCGGACCGGCTGTGTGCAATCTGTCATGATACAGAACTCGAGGCCCTCGAACAACTTGGTCTGCGGTCCTGCGAATGCGACAATGGGCGCCGTGTCTTGGCCGGCGATAACGATTTCTTTCCTCGCTCGCTTGGTCGGGTGGCGCTTGCGAGAATCGATTTTCATCTCCTTCTCCTCTTGCTTCTGAAGTAATTTATTCCTGAGTTCCTCTAGCCCACTCATGTCCTCTGCCGTATTCCAGCTCCGGTCTTGCCTTATGCCCTTGAACCGTGGGAATCGCAGTGTGTAGTTGGCCGCGAATGAAGTTGTATCGTTTAAGCTGGCCGCTTTCACCGTGATCACTATCGACTCACTAGGACGGATCCAAACATCTGGTCTTTCGTACTGACTCTTGGCTCCTCCGGCTATTTTAATGTATTTGTTAGGGGGCTTTTGGGGATCCCAATCTCTCCATTTGCCAAAGGTGAGGTGCTGAATCTCAGCAAAGTCTTCCGCT
Organism: Camillea tinctor; assembly: GCA_022578605.1. Lineage (NCBI taxonomy): Eukaryota > Fungi > Ascomycota > Sordariomycetes > Xylariales > Graphostromataceae > Camillea > Camillea tinctor. The sequence goes on from MU394114.1 coordinate 13,817, forward strand.
CGAAATCCACCACCTACTCGTAAGAAGCTGTAGCACAATTCCTCATCTGCTCCAGCCTTGATATCGTTCTCCGAAGCGCGAAGGCCACACAGGAAAGCTGATAACCTACCGCCACGGTGCCCGGATCCGAAGTAACCGCCAATGATGAGGACGTCTACTGATTCACCATATTCTGTCATGTAATCAGGCTTGACCTTGATCCAATCGCTGTTACGGTCGTCAACCTTATACATCGAGCCAGGGTTCTTTATCACGATTCCTTCCGATGCGTCGGACACGATCTTACGAAGCATCGGTTCTATGGCGTCTGGAGAGGTCGCCTTGGTATACTCGAGTATTTCAAGTCGGCCTGGGACGCCGGGAACAGCTTTCGCGAGGGCATTGCGGCGATCGCGGAGCGTATACTGAGTCAGCGGCTGGTCATTTAAATATACGATGTCGAATACCCGAAGGACCGGCCGCGGGGCATCGTCTTTATGGGGGTTGCGTAACCCTTCGATAGCTGCTGTCTTTAAGGTGCCAAATTTCAGGACTTTGTCTATCTGCGGATCCCAGGTGATCATCTCTCCATCGAGTATAATATTCCGCACACCGGGGGCGAAAGCATTCTTGAGATGGCGAGTGAGCGAGGAGCTCTCGCTAAAAAAGCTATCGCCGTAGAGATAGGTATAGTTCTTGACATTTCTCGACCAGAAACAAAATCTCTTGCCACCGGGTGTCTCGTCGTCGTCTATCATGTGCAGTTGCATCCTCTCGCCATCCAACTTCTCTTCTATCCAGTATTCATCGTCCTCGGCCGTGCCGGTGGAGGAGTGAAGCTTCTCGACCATCTTTTGGAAGGAGGTTGCTAGCGGATTTGCGGCTAGCTGGGGCTGGAAGCACTGCATCAGATTGATGCCGGTCTGAGCGCTGGTGAGACGCACATTGGGATCGTACAACTCCCAGCACACCTTGCGTAGGCTTGACGTGACACCGAAGAGAGTCTGGGCATCAGGATGCCATAATTCGAATATGGTCTTTTCAGTAGCACCTATCTTCAGCTGCTTCAAAATGATACGAATGAGCCACTGCAGCTCCTCGGCATTCATGCGCTGGTAGAACTTCTCGAAGATGGGCAACCTCTCCTTCTCACCCGAAGCAGTTGACAGTTTGTTGAGCATCTCGTTGACCTCGGCAATGCGCATGTCACCAGGATCAATACGCATAGGTCGCTTGGACAATACCTGGTAGCATCTACCAGCAAAGTCACCTGCAGCACCGGCACCGGCACGACCGGCGGTCGACATGCTCGGTAACTTCCAGTTAATGATGCTAGAGCCGTCTTCCGAGTACTTGTCGATGCCCATCAGCTTCACCAACAACCTGCCGATGGTGCTCTCCTTCAGCCCATACATGCCCCTTTCACGATCCGAAGGGGCTAGGATCAGTCGTAAGACAGGGAAGAAGTCATCACCCACTTCTGAGCGCCACCTGGAGATGAAGCGGTCGATGATATTCCGCCGGTGCTCGTAGGGCGAGAGCTTACTAAGTCCGCGGCCGGGTCTGATGCGGGTGGCGGCGGCGGACCCAGGCTGCTTCCTACTTTCATTCAGCGGGTTGAACAGGTCCTTGTATAGTACGGAAAATGGCAAAGTCCTTGAGTGATTCTTGGGCCGGTTGGGATACCTGGAGATGTCCCCGTTAATACCTGTGCGAATAAATGCATAGCAGCATACAACTTAGAAAGGAAAACCCTACTGTTCATCGAGATCCTCAATAGTTTGGCCTTCTGTCGTGTATTGGCGCTCATCCTCATCCTCGGCAGCGGATGACCGAGGTTTCCTCCGGCGCTGGCTCATGGTGAATTATTATTACTCGATTACTTGATTACTTGACTATAGTGAAGTGTGGAAGTGTGTGGGTGGTCTTGATGAGAATGAGTTCATGGATGTGGATCGAGTCTTATGAAGGTGAACTGTGATGCTTTGGTGATATGAAACTACATAGGCGCGAAGTAGGTGGTAGTGATCCAGGTTCACGATAAAGTCAGTAGGGATGCAAGTAAGAACCTTGGAAGTGATCTAGGTTAGGTGGTTTAGGTAGTACTAGTAGTTTAGGTAACTGCTGGAGAGTTCTGCCTGTTGTTAGTCTTAAATCGCATTCCATTTATTATGTATAAGTCAAGCTGCTATCGATTCCTTAAATAAGTCAATCCAATTAAAAAAACATGTACATCTATAAGGTTCAGTTCTATTTTACTAGTAGGTATAGATACAATTACATCTTAATATGGTAACTACCATAGGTATCTCTACAGAGATGAACATATGGAAAAGATACTTTATAAGAGCAAGAAATGTGGGTCAAATAAGGTAGGTTTACTTTGGTAACCTCTTAAGACATGGTCCACTATTTTGTCTTATCAGTTATCAGTGCTTATCCAGCGCGTACTTTTTTTTTCCTATCCAAGGTGGGGACGCGACGTGTTGGAGGTCAAGGTTAATGCCATAGTACTTACTACCTACACTAACCTAAATACTTATATGCTTCTACATATTACTTATTCCTTATACACCTCCATTGATGTACACTTTCCACCTATCAACACACATTATTGACTTCCCTGCCTCATACCAATTGACCCGCTTCAGCCAACCATAACAGCACCCTCCCTCTGTTTCTTACTTTTATACTAGTTATACACCTCCTCCTCCTACTCCTCCTCCCTTGCTGTCCCGTCCTCCCCCCCGTCCCACCGACAAGACAAGTTCTGGATGAATGTTTCCACCTTCGCCTACCACTATAACCTCTCCCCTTCCAGGTTCCTTTCCACCCTCTCGACTAGGCTCGTCCCCATACGCCCTCGTGCTCATGCATCTCCAACCTCTGTCGCCATGCTAGGTAGGGCAAGAGATAAGGCGCAGGCCAACAAGGCCTCCTCGACTTCTGCTGCCACCTCTTCTTTTGCCAAACCAGATCTCGCACATCAGTTGTTCCCTTCGAGCAGTCCTTCTGCCCACGATGGCAATATTGCCCAATGGGCTACCTCCTCCAAGGGACGAGGAGGTGCTTCTTTCGTCTCTTCTCTCGCCCACGGGCCCTTACGACCGAGGCCTAACAACGTCCAGCTGCCGTCTGGCAAGTCGTCCTCCGTGACAGAGTCTGGTGCGAGCTACCTGATGCCGCATACGAACAACCTCGCATCCATATGCAGCAATGTCGGGTCCTTCCAGGAGGATGTCGGCACGAGCCAAAGCCAGTCTCAGGGGAAAAATACTGTACCTGTATACTTTGCGGAGGGAGACTTTAGCGACGATGATACCCTCGAATTAGACTACGAATGCCCGACTGCCCTCCCATCTATGCCCCCACCACCGCCTGCGCCGGTTCCTGCACCACAGGCTGCACCTCCAACCAGCCAGATTCCTTGGTCCTCATCGCCGCAGGATCACCTGTACCCTCCCGCCCGGTCCCTCGCCAGATCATTGAAGCGCGATTCCCCCGACGGAAACCCACCCCCCGCTCAGCCTAAAACGAAGAAGAGGACCTTGCCGAGTACTTGGAAATTGGAGAAGGAAAAGGAAGAAGAAAAAGAGGAGGAGGAGGAAGAGGGAAAGGAAGCGCGTTCTAAGGCGAAGAAGTCGTTGGCGACTCCAGCTCCTAAGAAAACCGCGCCCTTCTGGGATGCCACCCAGAGCGCTACCAAGGATCTAAAGAAGCAGCTCAAGGCGCAAAGCAAAAAGTCCGATTCCGCGTCTGGACAGGGCGCGGATTTCGGCCAGTCAAACTCTGGCAACAGTCACAGCAATAGTCACGGCAATGGCCCGTCGAGACCAGGAGTCGAGGCCATTTCTCTGAGTTCGGAACAACTGCACGTCCTTGATTTGGTTATTCAGAAGAAGCAGAGCGTCTTCTTCACAGGTCCCGCCGGTACAGGAAAATCCGTCTTGATGCGAGCTATCATTGCAGAGCTCAAGAAGAAATGGTCCCGCGACCCCGAGAGACTCAGCGTAACGGCATCTACCGGTTTGGCCGCGTGCAATATCGGCGGCCAGACCTTGCACAGTTTTGCTGGAATCGGCCTCGGGAAAGAAGATGTACCGTCGCTCGTGAGAAAGATCCGTCGGAACCCCAAGGCCAAGAATAGATGGCTCAGAACGAGCGTCCTCGTCATTGACGAGGTCTCTATGGTCGACGGGGAGCTCTTTGACAAGCTTGCCCAGATCGCGCGCACCATTCGTAACAACGGTCGCCCGTGGGGCGGTATCCAGTTGGTCATCACTGGCGACTTCTTCCAGCTGCCCCCTGTCCCGGATGGAGGGAAAAAGGAAACTAAGTTCGCATTCGATGCGGCCACATGGAACACATCGATTGACCATACCATTGGGCTGACCCAAGTCTTCCGTCAGAAAGATTCTCGTAAGTACAAATCCGCGCGACAATTTTGTGGGAGGGAGTCGATTGCTAACAGTATCATATGGCAGATTTTGCCAATATGTTGAGTGAGATGCGTCTCGGCAGGATCAGCGAGGATACCGTAAGAACTTTCAAGAGCCTGTCGCGAGAGCTCAAATTCGACGACGGCTTCGAAGTGACTGAATTGTATGTTTTCATCTCCAACGAACCCTCCCACCTCCCCTCCTTTTTTTTCTTTCCTCTTGTGCAAAAGATGCATGCTAACGTTGAGACCAGATTCCCCACCCGTAACGAAGTCGAGCGGTCAAATGATTTCCGACTACGCAATCTCCCTGGCGAGGTTCACCGCTACGAATCCGCTGATTCTGGGGAACCCAACGTGCGGGATAAATTACTATCTAACATGATGGCTCCCAAGACTATTGATCTCAAAAAAGGAGCTCAGGTCATGTTGATCAAAAACATGGACGAGACCTTAGTGAATGGATCCCTCGGCAAGGTTATAGGTTTCATGAACGAAGCCACCTTCGAGATGTGGAATTCGTGTGATAAGATCGGGTCGGATGACGAAGCCGAGGTGGACGCGCACTCAAAGAAAATCAAGTCGTTCGGGCGGCCGTCGGAGAGCAGTATGAAAGATTCGAAGTTATACCCACTCGTCCGATTCACGGCCACAGACGGCACGCACCGCACCCTTCTCTGCATCCAAGAAGAGTGGAAGGTAGAGCTGCCGACGGGCGAGGTGCAGGCCGCGCGCAAGCAGCTACCGCTCATCCTCGCGTGGGCGCTCTCTATCCACAAGGCGCAGGGCCAGACGCTGGAGCGCGTCAAGGTCGACCTCGGCAAAGTGTTCGAAAAGGGGCAGGCGTACGTGGCGCTCAGCCGCGCGACTAGGGCGGCGGGGCTGCAGGTGCTGCGCTTCGACAAGAACAAGGTCATGGCGCACCCGCGCGTCATACAGTTCTACAACAAACTGTACAGCGCCGAGTCCGCGGTCAAAGGCAAGAAGCTAGCGGACATCTCGGAGTTTGCGCATAGAGGTAGAGAAGCAGCGGCCCCGGCACCGGTCAAGAGGAAGGAAGTCCCAGAGGTTATAGATCTAGACGAGGAGGAAGAGGAGGCGGCGGCGGCGATGATGGCGTATTAGGGGGATGGAGTGGAATCGAATGTACAAATACCTGAAATGCATTGATGTGAAGAAAAACCCCATTTGCTAGAGATGATGGTGCTGATGGGTATTAGACCGGTATCATAGAAACGGGGGAAAGGTATGAATAATGTGTTACAAGGCTTGGGCTTTTTTTACTTCTTCTCGCGTATGGGACTTTGTGGTTGCGAGGATGATATGTCAATGATACTCTCTACTACTGCTACTGCTACTTCGGAAGAGGTGGCTGGTTATGTCAAGAAGGTAGGGAGGCAAGCGCTACTACTTACCGAGTTGAAGCGCGTGTAGTGTAAGTCTCGGAACCGGAGCCGGAACCTTAGATACATAGGGGCCGGAAATGGTACTATGGAAAGAATGTAGGGTATGCCAGGAAGGAAGGAAGGAAAGGGGGTGATGCATGTGGTAGATTAGTAGATGCGTTATACTATGTATATACATTGATACTACATAGCTAAAAAAGGATAGAGTACGTATGTTTCAATCGGTTGGGTGACCTCTGAGCAAGGGGGATATCTCTGTGTCTATCGATGGGGTAGGGGCCCATACGTACCGCCGGCCTGTGATATCTTGGCCGGTACTTGGGAATAGCTTCTTAGTGCCATATAAGGTTTACATCCTGGGTTTCTGTATCCCTTGAGGTACTTAGGTGGTCTTTTATATACATGCATATATACTAGCCTAGCACATAATATCGTGCTGCCTACATAGTAGGTACCTGGGTATGCAGCTGTGGTAGAGTACATGGCAATATATTGTATACCTCTCAAGCAATGATCCTTAAGGCTTACACTTTAAGGTTTGGCGATATGGGGGGTCTGTTTGGTTAGATGGATGCCCAACTACCTAGTATCAAGACCTGGATAAGTACTAAGCATCTTGATGGTAAAATGGAAGCTGTAAGTGCCTTTTCCGCTCCTGCTACTTTATGGTGTTCTCAAGTTCTTCGGTATAAAAGGCCTTCTGAGACCCGATCTCTTCCTCTTTCACACGTTCAACCTGTCACTCTCTTTTTTACCATCTCACACACCCTCGGTTCTTATATTGTTTCATACAACTCACTCGTTTTAACCTGTCTTCCTTTTCATTCGGTCTTTTCTATCCTTAAGCACCAGAGTATTATATCCTCCTTTTCATCCAGCAGACTTATCTTTATTGATCAACCCGTTTCCATCAGAAACAACGCGTTTGTATCAGGTTTCTTCCTCATTTTATATTTACCAACCCGCTGCATCATTATTATTCTCACGATAACCTTGGCATAAAAGTCGTTGTTAGTTTCTCGGCTTGATGATGGATACTATTCTACGTCCTGGTCCTTTTGCTGTTGAGCAAGCCATGGCTGGCAAAAACTCAGATTGTGGCTACTACGACTTCAAGTTAGGAAAGAAGGGCCGATCTATCGTTGTTTATGCTCCGGTAATATCAGTCCGAACCGCCATTCACCTCGATAAAAGTAAGACTATTGGAGTTATCACAACGCGTAATGAGACCAAGATCCTACAAGCCGCCTACAGCGGTTGGACACCGGGAGTGGGACAGGATGGGAACTGCCTTGACAGTAAAAAATGGAACCACATTGCGCTTCACAAGGTTGCTAAGGTGTTGAAATTCAACTTTCCCGGAAATCAGCGAGACAATGGTAATCGTAAGTAATTTTCTGGTTCTTTTTGTTCTACTTCGAGGTTATCTTAAGAGTGTATGAAAATGTTATTTAATAAGTATGACAGTTGCTGACTCCCAATATTACAGTGCCCATGGTGGATGAGCACCGAGGTCGTGCTCATGCAGGACACGTCGAAGTACTCTTGGCTACATAGTACGCAGTTGAGACACTTCGTAGATTCGTAAGTAATTCAAAATTTGCTTCATATTTCCCCTCTATATCTTCTATCAATACCAAGATTTCTCTATTTTTGGATTTTCTTCTGGAAAGAAACAAAAAAAAAAGGAAAAGAAAAGAAAGAATTAACCGTGGATTTATTCTAGTATCTTGATGCATCCGAGGATTGGCTTGTTGCCAATTTGAAGAAGTTACAAAAGCATGTCCAAGTAGGGCCGGATAAACGCATTGCTTACATCACTATTGATTCGCAGCCGTGCCGACCGTGCCTGCAATTTATTAATTCACTTCAGCAACATACTGGGCTGGTATTCGTTGTCAATGGCGGAGCGGGCGTTGGCCCAACGATTGTTAGAATTGAGGGCCGACGACGTTATGACACCTTTGGGGATACCTTTGAAGATTCTAGCCGTGAGGCTACCCCCAACCATCCTGATGAAATGGCCAGAAGAGTTGTGGATGAAATGATTGTAATTAACGAGTCGGAAAACGGTGGCGGCGACGACTCAGATGTTACCATGGAAGAAGAGTCACCTCATCGCATCGAGTATGGCCATCGGCGTGGTCGGATGGAGTGGCCCAAGAGCCCTTTACAGGCTACTGGTAAGTCTATGGATATCTAGCCCTGTCCTTCAAACCGCTTGAATCAGGGCATTCATTAACACAGTCTTCGAAAGCGTCCCGGGTACCGGCCAACCATGAAAAACTTGTGGCCGACTATAAGAAGAAGACCCCCGTGTGGGAGTGGCCAGGGTATAATAGTGTCCAAGAAGCAGCAAAACAAACGGCATCGTTAGGTTGGAGATATGCCCGCGGTGCACTGGACGCTATCACGGCCGACAGAGATTTGAATGATAGCATTATAGAAGAAGAATCTGAGGAGATTGAGAACGAGGGGGGTGAGGATGAAGAACATGACGATTTTGAAAAGATAAAATATGATGATATCGAGGACGACGACGACGACGACGACAATGACGACGATGATGATAGTGAAATCGAAGTAATACGCGTCAAAGAAAGAGACATACAACAGGCACCCAGGAACTTCGATCGTTGGCGATACCAACCCGCGGAAAACAACGAGTCCATATTTCGCACTCGTTTTCCCTTTTTGAATGCCCAATTCGGTCTCTAGACGCTTTGCTCATCTCGACACGCTGATCTTGCAAAGAATGGAAAGGGATGACTTGGGACTATTCAGATGTATCTGTTCACCTATGTGAAGTGGAGGGATAACCGGAATTAAAAAAAAAAAAAAGGGGGGGGGGGGGAGATGCTTGAAGATGTTTAATAGGAACTCGGAGTTATAAGGGGATAAAAGGTATCGTTATAAGTCCGTATAAGTCGGCTAATTCTCGGGAATATACAATCTTCGCAACACCAGTGGCCACACCATATGCATGCAGGCAAGCCTTAAGCGTGCCTATGACGAAGCTTAGCTGACCTAGCTTCTTTACATAGCTTATAGCTGCCTTATAAACTTTTTTACTTGATTTTTATTTTCCAGATAATAAAAATAGCATCTTCAGGTTGGAGGGGGTTCTTTATCACCAAACATCGGACACCCACTTAGTCCCCCCTTCTTCCCCCTCTCCTCCCCGCCCGTCCGACCGGTCTTTTAGGGGTAGAAGACCGGGGGTAATTTTTTTTCTATCTTTTCTTTTCTTTCCCCCTTTTGTCTCTAGCTCGCCGCCATGCGCGAGTTCATGGACTACGTGCAGACCGCCTTCTACGCGGCCACGGGCTGGAACCGCGACAACTCGTACTCGAGCCTCAACGCGACGTCGGACTCGCTGCTGCGCTTCCCCACCCCGCGCGGCCTGCGCCTGACCCTGTCCTCCCTCGCCACCCCGCGCTTCGCTACCTCCTACCAGCTAGGCTCCGTCGGCGTCGTCGACGGCTCTATTTCTTACCTGTTCACTACCGTGGCCCTGAACGGCGAGGCCGATGGTAGTAATCCCCGAAGTCCTGGGGACGCCGCTGCGGTCATTGCCCAGAGCGAGAAGATCCCCTTGCCGGATTTGCTGCGGAGTTACCGCCCGCTCGTGGAGCTGTCGAAGAGGAGGGAGCATGCCGCCGGTGGTGGTAGTAGGGATAATGGTGAGGGGGGCGAGGGCAGTAGCAATAGCAATAGCAGCAGCGGGGTCGTCGAAGCGCCGGAGATGGTAGACAAACACGTGCTCGCGTACGGCAGGCTATACCTGCCCATGTCGATGCTCGAAGCACTCGTGGTGCGGCGCATCTCGCCCACGCTGCAGATGCAGGTGAGCGCCGTGTCGGACCAGACGCTGCGGAACGGAGGCACCGTGCTGGGGATGCTGCAGTACGACGAGGGACGGTACGGCATCGAGGGTCTCGCGTCCTCGGACGGGGGCCTGCTGGGCGTGCGCGGCCTGTATAACTTCGGCGGCGACGCGGCGAACCTAGGTGCACCCGCAGGCGGCGCTGTCGAGCAGCGCAGCGGGAACGGCAATGGCAACGGTAATGGAGAGCGGGAGCGCATATACGGTCGGTTTAGCACGGGGGCGGAGCTGTACTACGGAACATTGAATAAATCCGGCGGCATGAGCCTGGGTGCGCGGTTTGCGACGCTGCCCCCGCATAAGGGGACGCCGTTGACGGCGACCATGACCATTAACCCCTTGATGGGGAACATAAGTTGGACCTACTCGGTTATGGCTGGTAGCTACTGCTCTTTGGCTACTAAGCTGGACTTTAACGTCTATAGCTACGAGAGCGACTGGGCAGTGGGGATGGAGCTATGGAGGAGGAAGGGGGCGTGGGCTATCGAAAATGAAGAAGTACTCTCGGAACCATCATCATCATTGACATCATCGCCATCGCCGTCAATGCCACAACCGCCATTACCACTATCACCACCACAAGCGGTTGCTCCCCCGGTCGCTGCGTCGCCGGTCATTCCACCACCACCAGTTCGGACAGAAAGAAGTTTTCAGGCCAAGATGGAATGGAGACTTGATGATCCTCTCCCGAGCCCGGAACAAGCTCCAGCAAATGCTCCTAGGATATCAGACGAGAAGAGCGAGCCTAGCAAGAAAAAAGACAATCTAAAGAGGAAAAAGAAGAATGGGCCAAGCCAAAAGGACAAGCCCCTAAAAGAAAAAAGCTTTCCAGCCAAGCCAGAACCGAAGCTGGACGACAAGATTAGCGATACAACGGACGAAGATCAATATGCAGGTGTGCTTAAAGCACGCCTCGATCAGCATTGGCGTCTGGGACTTTTGTGGGAGGGACGAGTCAAATCTCTGCTCTTTAGCCTGGGCAGTGGGATCGATCTGCGGCGGCTCGATTCGCCATTCCGAACGCTCGGGCTAGAAGTCCAATTCTCGTCCTGAAAAGGGAAAGATGGAAAGACCCAAAAAAAGGGGGAAGAAAAAGCAAAGACATGGGGTCATGCCCTACATCGTCGATCCATCTGAATCAAGGTAGATCAAGATCATATATCTCACCGAGCGGGTTCCCCTCAGCACCGAAGGCCCCTGACTTAGAACTCACCTCTACGCTAAAAAAGGATTACGACCGCTTTCCGAGGCATAGTCCGTCTGTAGGTTTTAAGACCAGCCCCTTAGTAGAACCTGATAAATGAGATTACGAGAAAGCCCGTATATTCAACCAGGGTTTAGACATAGTATATTTCTTAGGAGAGCCTATAAAAGCCCAACGTCAACAGCGAGGAGGGAGTATTTCCCTCTCAGGCATACGATGTCCTTCAGCATCAGTCGGGGCGATTGCTAGCTCGCCGGTGAGATGCGGGACTGGAAAATTATGCCTCGAACCAATCTCCTGTCATATTGATCTGTCTCATAAGCGTGCATGGATACACCTACCAGCTTCCTCCTCCTATGGACTGACTCCCGGGGGGGCACCGTGGGCCTCTGAGGACCTTGATGGCCATCATCTGCAAGCTCAGCTGCGATCCTTCGAGTCGGATTCGCAGATGGGACACGTCCCCCCCCCCCCCCACCAACCCAAACCACCTTTTGAACCAACCAACAACAGGTCCCCAGCTCACGGACGACGATTACGGGAAAACATGTCGAATCAGCGTTGTGGGAAGGGGAGGAAAGGGAGGGGACAGAAAAGGGGACCGATGCCATAGGAGCAAATAATAATAGGTCACCTCACCTCCCTACCTACAAATGATTGTGTGCTGCTGCGGAGAAGTGTCTTAAAAGAGGAAATGCTCTCACGGGAACCGGACCAGACGGACAGTGTGTGATATTTCCCCCCCTCTCGTCTCTTATTGCTTGTCTCATGTTCGCACGCCACGGTTAGTTTGTCTCGCTGTGTCTTCTGTCTCGCCGTCCCCCCTATTAATTTTTTCTTCTTTCTTTTTTTTTTTTTTTTGCTCTGATCATGGTATATATATTTTTTTTCACGTGCGGGATGAAACAGTGTCGCGTGGGCCCGAGCCGGCGAGACTGGACGGATGGTGACGTACCATGCGTCATAAGATGCAACGTCGGGTATAGTTACTTTAAACAAGATTTTCTGGGACATACCACCACGATCCCACCAACTTGGGATTTATATTATGTATGGCTATGCGTGGTGCATTAGAGCACATACACAGTAGATACATTTATGCTATGTACATAGCCTACCAACTTACCGAAGTATATATAATTAATCAATCTCACATCGGTTCGGTTAGGTATGTATGTATGTAGGTTGGGTAGGTATATGCGTGTAATATAAGTAAGGAAAACGACCCCGCGTGTGTGACATCGCAAACTTGTTCGGTGAAATATAAATATCTTATGTAGGTATGTACCTACACAAATATCGATGGGAAAGTTGCCAAATTTAACTTAAACATTTTACTACTTCTTCTTAGTCCATCTTGGTTCGGTATAGACGACCGAATGGAGATGGGGCAGCAAGTAAACATATTTGTCAAGGAAAAAAAATAATAATAAATACATGGGATGACGGAAAACGACGAGACGGGGCCAAAGGGTTAAAAAAAGGGGAAAAAAAAGGAAGATGAGAAGAGAAGAGACAGGATGGAAGGGAATGCCCGGTTCTACTCTCATTGACTTACAATGACAGAGAGATTGAAGAACCTTGATGGCCAGGTCGGCAGTGAGAACCCTGATGGCCAGGTACGTTTGTACAGGTAGTATACTTCGCTACCGGAGCCAGATTTCAGCTGCTAGGCCGGCTTTGGCTAGCGTGGGGTGTATGGGGGACCCGCTCTCTCTTTTTCAGCGTATCACGAGTCGCGCAGTTGTGCGACTATAAGCAAATTGGTGAAATCTGACTAGTCGGCCAGCCTATGGACTAACTGTCAAACGACAAGGATGAATGTGTAGTAGTGTGTAGTGGGCAGAGGTTAGGAAGAGATAAAAGGAAAAGGAAAATAAAAATAAAAATAAAAGAAACAAGATAAACTTCCAATAAGACGCAGCGTGGTGCTACAATCCAATCCATAATAGGCATTTTGGTACCTTTACTTAGTTGTTGTACGCAGACCTGGAAAGATAGAAAAAAAAAGAAACAAAGAGAATAGAACGAATGGAGCTGAAGTGCTCATAAGGCTGGGTAATAGGTGCCAACGTCACGGGACAAACGGCTAAGAACCATGTGGTAAATGGTCGGCGTTGCACCGACGGAAAGCCTACCTAATGATAGGTGAAAGGATGACCTTGCTATACCATATACACGTGGGTAGTAATGAACACGAGCATAAGCATGGGCATGAGCATGTGTAAGTGTAAGTGTAAGTACAAAGTCGATGGAACACAAAACGGAGCGGCGAGAGAGCAGGAAAGTTGTAACTCTTACTTATAGTGTACGAGTAGTAGTGTAGTGTCTCAGTACCTTGCTAGCGGTAACCAATGGCGGGAACACCCCACCTTCAGATCCAGTATCAGTGGTGGATGCTTGTCCTTTTCTGCTTACAATTATCTAGACAGTGTGCGGTAATGAGGGACATAAAATACATAAAAGCTTAAAACTACTAAGTAGTGGAGAGATAGAGAGAGAAAAAATCAGTGGCCATCAAGGTTCTCATTCTCCAAACAGTCAACAGCAGCAGTAACACCACCACCCATCACCCTCTCTTTCTAGTTTTTTCTCTACTTCTCTCTCTCCTTCTCTCTTGTACCAGACCAGTACCTACCTACAAAGTACCCAACCTACTGGTTGGACCCTACTATAGCATTCACTGCTACCTTATGATGTATGCACAGAGTACCATGACAAGTACCATGACACTAACACCGTAGTAATGAGATGTTTTATGTTGCCCTACCTATAGTATAAAAAATGCACTGGTAAGGTACAATGTATACAAGTTTACCACCGCAGTGGGCCGGATCCGATTTTAACTTGGCTTGGCTCAACTTCGCCGGTTCGTGTGCTTGTTACATCTCCGTGTTATCCATCTCATAACTTGAACCACACCAACAATATTTTTTTTATCACAACGAGTTGATGATTTTCTGCAACAGTTGATTGTTGTGTATTTTTTTTGAATGTGACTAACAGTATCTGAATATACTGACGTATTGATTTTTTTACTTTATTAGTGGTTAACTACCTAGGTATTCTAACCTTCTTCTATTTATTTACTATTCAGCTATTTTACTTCCAAGTCTGTCCAAACAAACAACCAATCAACCAACAACAATTTTTTTGCAAGGTTAAAAGCATATTCTAGGTTGGATTCTGCAAGAGAATCACAAATAATAAAAAATAGAGGAGGGAAAAAAGAAGAAGAGAAAAAGAAAGACAAGACAACTGCAACGGCAGCTTCAATCTACTTACTACCACCACCACCACCACCATCAGCACGATAGCCACTACATATCAGCCTTCTAACAACTACGCTACTTACCAAGAGCTCCATCTTCTTCCCACTTCAGAACTACCCTCCTCCTCCTTACATAAATTATTTCTTGTCGGGCCGTCTTCTCTTTTTCTTTTTTTTTTCGTGTCTCCAGGTTCCCTCACCGGTTTATTTACGTACGATCTTTCTCCGAAGTTATCATCTATGCAATAGGTAAGGATTCCTTTTTTTCTCTTTCGTAACGTTTGCTACCTGCACCTACACAAAAGACGCGACTACCTTACCCAAGTGAGGAACTTGGTCCGAGTAGTATCCAGTATAGTATACTGGGTCTCGCGCCTCCCCATCAAGGTCCTCTTCCTCCTCTTCAGCTTTCTTTGAGCGCCCTCTGTCAAGGGGGGGTTACAGGTACACCTTGACTTTGTTCATTCATCTATTCATTCATTTGTCCATGCATTGATTCTGCCACCCTCTCCCTCTTTGATCGTGTCGAATATTGTCATTGATGAGTGAGCAAGACTAGGTAGACAACAAGGAAATTGTTCGTTCCTCTTGGTCCACTCTTCAAAAAGGTTTCATTTTAAAAATTTGCAAAAGAATACCCTGCTGGTCAGTTTATGTTACGCGGCTGAGAGAGTGTGTGGGAGAGAAAGAGAGACCAAAGACAAGAAGAGGTAGACAGAGAATAGGTACTGGAATTTCCTAACCTCGTACTTTATATAATAACGCAACTCCCCGAGATCTTACTTTTGCTAACCTGTCTGCCCAGCCACTAAGTTCAGAGTACATCTTTGAAAACTCCCACGGGTTGCCTGCTCTGGCATTTCCAAGAACTCTTGGTATTTCAAAATAGAAATAAAACCCCATAACGTCTTGGAAGTCATCTTTAAAAGGCTAGCAACCAAAAGTGTATTTTTACTGTCACAACCAAGCTTTTTTATATCCTGCCTCTACTATCGCCAAGTTTACCAAGCCTTCCTCTCCCCCTTGGCTCTCCATTCCAAGATCTGCTGTTAGTCAAACTTGTCGATCCATCACCATCATTGTCATCATCACCATGGCAGTTTTTGCTAGGGCTACGGATACCATGCTCCGCATACGGCAGGAAGAAGACGCTGCCGAGGCTGGTAATATTGTTACCGTCGATTGTGATACTGGCAACGAGTATGATGGACGGATGGGCTTGCGCATCTCTGCTATCTTTGTTATTCTCGTCGGTTCTGTGCTTGGCGCCATTACTCCTATTCTTCTGGCCAGGGGCTCGAAAATGAAGGTGAACGGCGCCGCCTTTTTCATTGCCAAGTACTTCGGTTCCGGTGTTATCATTGGCACGGCTTTTATGCATCTCCTGTCACCCGCCTTTGCCGCCCTGACTTCGCCCTGTCTACCGGAGGGTGCTATCACCGACTACGACTGGGCTGCTGGCATTTGCCTGATGACCGTATTCGTCATGTTCACTATCGAGCTGATAGCGAGTCGCTTCGACATTTTCGGCCACGGCCACTCCCACGACGAAGCCGGAGACCCGACACTGGACGTTTTTAAGAAGAATTCCCAGAACTCGGGCAGCCCGACGGCTACGCCTCATAGACACGGCTCTCACGATGACATTGAAGCAGCCGGCGCCGGAAAAGAAGCTTCCGCCGATGTTAGCTCCGGTTTTCAGGCCCCCGGCCTACCCAATGACGTGAGCTACCCTCCCGGAGGCGAGGACCATCTGGGTCACCAACGCGAACACTCGGACGACGGAAGCCATACTGCCTTTGCCGCACAGATGACGGGGCTCTTCATCCTCGAGTTCGGAGTCATCTTTCACAGCATCTTCATAGGTCTGACGCTTGCTGTAGCCGGCGAGGAGTTCACCGTCCTATACATCGTCCTCGTGTTCCACCAGACCTTCGAAGGCCTCGGTCTCGGCTCCCGACTCGCCACGGCGCAATGGCCCGCCTCCAAGAGCTACCTCCCCTACGTGCTAGGCCTCGGCTACGCCGTCAGCACCCCCATCGCCATCGCGGCCGGCCTGGGTGTGCGCTCCTCGCTCCAGCCCGGCAGCGCGCAGACGCTGATGATCAACGGGATCTTCGACTCGATCAGCGCCGGTATCTTGATTTACACCGGTCTCGTCGAGCTGTTGGCGCACGAGTTCATGTTCAACAACCACATGCGGAACGCCGGGCTCAAGGTCCAACTGTATGCGCTGGGATGTGTGGCTCTGGGGTGCGGGTTGATGGCTGTGCTTGCTAAGTGGGCTTGAGAGAAGAGAGAAAGAGACTGAGGGTAAACGAAAAAGGGAAAAGGAGGAGGATGTGTTGGAGGAGGAGGAAGTACGTAAGAGGGGTAGTGTGGGATTGATTGATGGATTGATACCCCAACATCTAATGAATAATGATACATACTCGATCTTTTTTTTCTTGCCCTTTTGCTTGTCTTTTCTTTTTTCTTTGCTCTTTTTTCCGACCTGGTACGCACTGATCTTTTTTTGCGCGCACCTTATTTTGTACATGGTATTGATAGAGGAGAATATATGTGTATCTATTGTATAATAAAAGTAGAAAATTGGTATTTGAGACTATGAACGGATTATGTTCGAAAAAGAAAAGACCAAGAATCGTGAATCCGGGATTGTATTTGGGAGAATCTCGTAAAGCATCTTCTAGCTTCTAGCGCGGATGTACATACAAATACTGGTATATCCAAGCTCTCTCAGTTGGTAACCTGCACCTATATACTCTAACCTACAGACCTTCTTTTCCTTTCCTCCTCTTCCCTCACTCCCTCCGCCTCTCCCTAATAAACCCCGCCGCCAGCACCGCACACCCCGCCAACCCCGCCGAAACCAGCAGCGCCGCGCGACACGCATCCCCGTACGCACCCTCGACCAGCCGCCGCGCCGGCGCCGGCAGCTCGTCGAGGTAGGACAGCGAACTGCTGACCTTCCGCACCACCTCCTCGACATCCACGCCCCCGATCTTACCCCCACCACCATTGTTCTCGCTGAGGTGCCGGAGCAAGCTCCCCGCCAGCACGCGCCGGAAGACGAGGGAGACGAGGGCCAGTCCGACAGTGGTCCCCAGCTGCCGGTACATGTATATGCACGCGGTGGCGACGGCTTGGTCCGCCGCGGGAGACACGGAGACGATCACGACGAGGGTCGCGGTCATGCCGGCGCCGTTGCCGAGACCGCCGACGAGGAGGGAGGCGGAGAGGAGGGCGGTGGCGCGGAGGTTGGAGGGCGTGGCGGAAGACGGGTGCAGGAGCGTCGAGGACAGCGTGAGGCACGCGCAGGATAGCGTCACCAGGGGGTACGCGAGCAGCGCCAGCAGACGGTATCCCCCCGCGCGGCGGCGCTTGATGAAAGACCCGCCGAAGAGGCCGCCGATTATACCGGACTTGAAGAAGGAAAAAGAGGGTTAGTTGGTTTGCGTTGGGAGAATGGGGGGGAGAGAGAATAGGGGCTAGACAAAAAAAAAGGGGGGGGGGAGAGAAAAAGAGGGGAAGGGAAAGGGGGGGGAGGGTATAATACGAACCAGTATCCCCGGCAGCAGCCCCGCCCCCGCCCCCGAAGCCGACCACCCCCCCACCGCCTGGTACAGCAGCGGAACGTAGAAAAGCGCCCCGTACCAGGCCACGTTGGCCAGCGCGAGGGCGAGGTACGCGCCGAGGTACTGCGGGCCGAGGAGGATGCGCAGGGGGGTGAGGGGGGAGGGCACGCGGGCTTGGATGGTGAGGTAGAGGGCGAGGCAGAGGGGCGCGAGGACGGAGAGGAGGGGGATGAGATAGCGGGGCGTTTGCGGGGAGGAAGGCGAGGCGAGGAGGTCCAGGAGGATGAGGAACAGCACGAGCGCCGTGATGAGCGTGCTGGCGCCCGGGAAGTCGACGCGGGAGAGCCGGGTGAGGAGGGGTGCGGGTTTGTTGGGGAGGGAAGGAGAGGAGATATCAGGGGTGGATAAGTTGGTTGAGGAATGGGGGGAGGGAGGCAGGTGGAGGAGGATCGCTACGAGGAGGATCGCGATGGCGCAGAGGGGGGCTTGGCCGATGAATGCCCTAGGTCGGTTATTAGGGTTTGGTTAGTCGTTGTGGTTGGATAAGAGAGGTGGAAGAGTTTCGGGGGGACGTGTTAGGGGCGCAGAACTTACCATCGCCAGCCGACGGCATCAGTCAGAACACCGCCTAATGTTTCTGTTAGCTCGGTTCTTCTGCGAAAATGGTAGAGTTGGAAATAGGAGTGCGGATAAAAGGATCTTGGAGAAGGGAAAAGGGGGGGTAATGGAGAGTGATGACATACCAAGGGGAGCCCCGAGCCCGCCACCAATCGCGAAAACCATGTTCACATAGCCCTGCCAAATCCCGCGCTCTTCCAGCGGCACTAAATCACTAAGAAGGATCGAGACCATGGTGATGATCCCCCCGGAGCCAACGCCGGTGAGAGCCTGAGGTTATCGAAGCCCGCTGGGTTAGCTTGGCATTCGTTCTCTTTTTCGTTCTTTTCGACTGAGTATGACAAACGGATGAAGTGACGGTGGAAAGAGACGTACCCTCGCGAAGATGAGTTGGTTCATGTTCAGCGCCAGGCCGCAGAACAGGGCCCCAAGCCCGAAGATCGAGTACGCGAACAGCAGACATGGTTTCCTGCCGAAGACATCGGCGAGCCGGCCGTATAATGGCTGGAATGCTGTTGTGGTGCAGAGGTAGCTATATGAAACATCTCTGTGTTAGGAAAATATAGAGCTCCTCAGACAGGAAATGGGAGTTTGTTAAAAGTCAACGGGAAGAGAGAACATACGCGGTGGCGAGCCAGGCGGACTTGTTGAGCTCGTTGAGGTCGCTGCTGATGCGACCATAGCTTGACACAATGATGGTTTGGTCACCGGCCGCGAGGAAGAGCTACAATGGTATATCCCATGATGGCGTGTTAGTAATGAGGCACTGGTTTCTTCGAACTTCTAGAACGGGAACTGAACGGGAAAAGGGAAAGGGGGAAGGGAAAGGGGAAAACCAACACCGATAGAAAGCGCTGGAAATATGAATTTCAGCCGAGATCGCACGCTATCCAAGCGACTATCTTCAGTAGTATCTGTCGATAATGCATCGCCGTTGCCGCTGCTGCTGCTGTCGTTGTCCTGGCCGTCGTCCACTATAGTGGAGTAAACCGTCACGGGCGTCTTGGGCACATCTTGCTCTTGATCTTCGACCGCTGCCGGTGCTATCTCGATCAAAAGCGGCTGCCTCTCGGGGTCTTCATCAGCAATGTTATGTCCAGCCATCATCATACGTGCGTAGCGTAGCATGCACTCAAAGGCCTGTTGGAAGCATTGCCAAGGGGGGCGTAAGTTTGGGTCCGCCCCATTTTGGCTCCGTCTTTAGACATTATATTTGTATTTTTCGTCCTACTTCAAGATGGAAATCGTCAACGATGAGAGGATTTTTCATAATCCCCGATGTAGGTAGATTAGGCGTGTTGTATGGTGCGTTGTTGAAACTGACCACGGCCGCCGACTCGGATGCTGCTCATGCATGGTAGATCTCTGAGGTTAACTCCTAACACCACCCTCATCCCCAGAACGAGCACCCGAATATGTCGCCGGTAGATGATCGTTAGTGCCATGCAAGAAGCAAATGCGGCGAAACAGGGGGGTTAGGGTTCTTCTGCCTCTGTCTTGCTTGCATATGCCGGTCCGAGATCTGATTACAGATCAAAGAATCGGACACATTCCCAATTCGTAAAGTATCCGAATGTATGGAAGTTCAGTATAAGGCATGCTTTATGTAAGGCGAGAAGACGAAATTACAATGTTGAATAAATAGAAAAGGAGAAACCATAACTTTTCTAGATAATTCATATTCGATCACAAATTCGTTGAAAGAGATCTATCTCAACAAGGAAGAAAAAAGACTACGTTGTGGTCTGGGAAACAGAATTGTGGGCTTCGCTGTTGCTGATTCGGAACTTATAAGTTATACCGGAAAAAACACTATACTACATAAGAGGCCGGTCCTTCGACTTTCGCGCTGCGTTGGGCAGCCGATACGAGAAAAGAAAACTCCATACTAACACAAGATCACCCTTGAACTACTTTCTTCTTTTTTTTTTCTGTCCGAACCCCCCCTTTCCCCCCTTACAGTTACACCGTTCGGAGCCTCCAGTATGTCACAAACCGCAGCTGCTAAAGAGTCCGATCCGGGCTCTTCCTCTCAGTCGCCGAGCCCCGGTTCGGTCAAGGGCCTCGATGACGGCAGCACCACTCCTCCTGCTGCTGCCGGGGAGCCAGACGTACCCCAGCACACCAAGCTGCAGCTGACCCTGATCCTGGTGGCCCTGTGTCTCGCCGTCTTCCTGGCCGCCGTCGACGCCACCCTCATCACCGCGGCCCTGCCCACCATCGCCAAGGAGCTCGAGGCCTCGGACGCGGGCTTCGCCTGGATCGGGTCCTCGTACCTGCTCTCGCTGGCAGCCACAGCCCCCTTCTGGAGCAAGGTGAGCGACATCTTCGGCCGCAAGCCCATTATCTTGCTCGCCAATGTGGTCTTCCTCGTCGGCAGCCTCATCGCGGCGCTCTCGACGAACTTGGCTATGCTTATCGCTGGGCGTACTGTCCAGGGAGCTGGCGCTGGTGGTTTGATCACATTGGTCGAGATCTCCGTGGGAGATATGTTTAGCCCCAGGTTTGTCGTGTTCCTCTTCCCCCTTTTCTTTTTCACCCCTTAAAAATGAGTTCACTGCCAAGGTGATGAAATATAAGTTGACGTTACTAACTGAGTACCAGAGAACGAGGTCTCTTCTACGGTATCTATGGCGCTGTGTGGGCGGTCGCTACGGCTATTGGTCCCCTGATCGGCGGTGCCTTTACTGAGCGGGTCACTTGGCGATGGTGCTTCTGGTTCAACCTGCCCTTCGACGGACTCTCGCTTATCATCACCACCATCTTCCTCCACATCCACAACCCGAAGACACCCTTGCTCAAGGGCTTGGCTGCCATCGACTGGATTGGTTCGCTGCTCATCGTCGGCGCCACCTTGATGTTTCTACTGGGCTTGGACTTCGGCGGCGTCAGCGCCCCCTGGGACTCGGCCGTCGTCATTTGTCTTATCATCTTTGGCATCGTGGCGTACGTGCTCTTCGGTTTCTACGAGCACTTTGCGCGCTACCCTGTCATCCCCCGCCGTATCTTCGGCAGCGTGTCCCTGGTGTCCACCTTCGCCGTTGTCTTCTCCCACGGTGCATGCTTTATGGGCCCTATTTTCTTCCTACCGCTGTACTTCCAGGACGTTCTCGGCGCTAGCCCCATCATGTCGGGAGTTTGGCTACTGCCCCTAGCCATAGCATTCACCGTGTCCGGAATCGTTATGGGAATCGTGATCGAGAGAACCGGCCACTACCTCTGGATCATTCGGGGCAGTATGGCAGTCTTCACTCTGGCTCTCGGCCTTATGATCACGTACGGAGCAGAGCGCGACTGGCCGCGCATCATCATCTTTCAGATCATCCTCGCTGCTGGCATTGGCGCCAACATGCAGACGCTCGTTATTTGCGTGCAGGCTCTGGTCGCACCGGAGGATATCGGGGTGGCGACCGGTACGCTCAACTTCATCCGCAACCTCGCCACAGCTGTGAGCGTTGTTCTCGGCCAGGTCATCATTCAAGGTATCCTGGCCACTCACCAGGGTGACCTACTCGAAGCCGGGATCCCCAGCGATATCGTAGACAGGCTCGTTCACGGCGGCTCCATTTCAGGGGCGGCCCTGACAGCCGGGTTTACGCAGGAGCAGCGCGATGGGTACGGTCGGGCCGTTGCCGATTCCTTGTCTAAGATGTGGATCTTCTATACTGCGTTCTGTGCGCTGGGGTTTGTGATCACCTTCGGCATCCGGGGCAAGGAGCTCTCGACGTCGCACGAGACGACGAAGACCGGCCTCGAGGCGGAAGAGGCCAAGAGGCAGAAGAACTTGCACGCTGGTTCTCAAGAGACTGCTATCAACGGCGAGAAGTCTGAATCTGCTTAAGCTGGCTCGGGACTCTCTTGAATGTCTTTCTAGATGAATTATACAGGGGACGCAAAAGAGGGCGGCGGAGATGGAAAGAGAAAGGGGGATGGCGCTCGGTAGAAGATTTTCTTTTAAAAGTAGCTTGTATGAGAAATGGGATATAGGACATTTTGTCTAAATCAGATACCCAACTATGTTAATGCATTATCAAAATAAGACGGTCTTTAGCTCCCCTAGGAGGGGGATATATATTTTAATATAGATTGCAAATCAAACCTAAGACATTGGTGTTCTCTCTACGGAGACCAAGACATACTTGAATATACAATATGGCGTATTTAGTCTATGCGATTCGTAACGTTGGCTCTTACTTAGAAATCTTAGTTGAAAACTTCTTTAGGTGTTTTAGAACGATATCATACTCAAATCTTTTCGATGTTGCATTTTAAGCTTCTGTACTGTTGTTTCTATCTAGTAAAAGTCCCTCCTTACCCCTTGCATGAACATGTATCCTGGGCTATAACTTATCAACTCCTGAACACCAACCCCTGTATTTTTTTGATGACCGTCAAAAATAACAACACTCAACAAAAAGCGATCCGACACGCTGACCTGAGTTTTCCGAATAAAAGACTGCTACTCTATAACATCTCGGCATTTCCACAATTTCGAACGATACGTAAAAGTCGCAATTTAAAAAGAAGACTTAAGACAACCTTATAGCTACTATCAATCAATACTGCTGCTGGTGTACGAGCCCCTCGCGTGGTGGCGGCGGCTGCGGCCTAGTCCGATTATGATCCGGAGGACCCCAGCCGGGCATATGCCAGTAGCTCCGTCGGTCGCTCATCGAGGAAACGTTGAGGCAGCTAGGGTGGAAGTGGTCCTCGACATTGCCGAAAGGCCACATGGCGATGAAGCACACCTCGTCCGCCTTGCAGGCGCCGCACTCCTTCCACTTCGACCACTGCAGAACGGCCATCAGGTTCTGGATGATCTCCTTGCCGGCCGCGAGCGCTGGCTCGTCTGCCTCCGGGTCCTCGACCACGAGCTTGCGCGCGTCGAAGAGCGCGGTACAGATCGTTGTTAGCGTAGATTCGATACCGGCGTGGATTAGCTGGTCTTCAGGGGTTCGCGGGGACACCGGCTGCAGGTAGTATTCACTGCAGCGCGCCTTGGCAGCGGTGAGACCCTCGTCTTCTTCGGCATAGTCGATGTACACGTTAAGCAGGTTGTTGACCTCCTGCCTGAACAAAGTGGGAGAGTCGGTGGCAGCCATAAACGGCAGCCGGTCACCGTATCGCGCTACGACCATGTCGGTTACTCCCTGCCAGTCCACGCCGTGCCGGGCGTGGTGGGGTTCAAGCATAAAACTATTATGCGCGATGCGCTCCCGCATCGTTGCGAGCTCTGCGTCTGTCGCCTGGCTTAATCTTGGGAGCTCGGGTCGTTCGTGGTCGGGGTTCGTCAGGTTGACCGGGTAGAAGAAGGCAGATACCATAGACGAGTAGTCCAGCACTACGCGCGAGCCTCCGATGCCGTGGTACCGCTGCGCCGCAGCGGTGGCCCATTGGAACATCATCATGCTTGGGTCGGTCAGGCTTCCCGGGTCCTCCCTGTCGGCTTGGGCGCGGGCGGAGAGAAGCTTGAGGCCGTCGCGGAAGTGGCAATATATAATCTCAAACCCGGGCTCCATGCGGATGAGGCCGTCGATACCCCATTCTTCCGCAAGGTTGCAGAGGTCCTTTGATCTATCCCATTCGCCAAATCCGGGTCGACTCCGGTTGGTAACGAGCAGCAGGTCCTGCGTGTCGAGCGTTCCCATATCTGTCTTGCCTGCCGACATGCCATCGATGTAAAGCATCTTCAGCGGTCTGGTCGCTTGGTAGGTGTGCAAGTACCCCGGGGAACTCGGTTCGCCCTCGCCCGGAGGTGGTGGCGGCCGTCCGCCAGGGCCATCTCTCATGGCAATCGTCAGCTCTAGTGGATGGTTCACATCTTGGAGGGGTGTCTGAAACTCCGGAGGATCCCTTGGTGAGTCTTTTCCAGGAGGGGGGCGCGGATGTGATGGTCTCGGACGAGCGAAGCCTTGTGCGTGTTCTATTTCGAAAGCTAGCCATTCTAGGGACTCGGGGACCTCCTGGGTATGGGTTCCGTGATACAGTAAGACACCTTCGGGCACGATACCGGGAAATATAGACATTCCATTATGGTGAACCGCGGAGCCGAACTCTCGCATAGCATTGTAGATGGCGTTGAAAATTTGCGGTCCATTCTCACGAGCACTTCCGATCGTTGGTCCGAAGCTGTCGGAGCTACCGGTGTTGCTAGCGGCGGTGGCGGCGGCGGTAGAGGTAACAAATCCCGCCGCCAACAGAGCGAGCGACGGTCTTGAAATCATGGTGGCTTACTCGGCCTTCAGCTTGCTTGCCGGTTCGTGCGTAACGGTATGTCTACTTCCTATTGTTTTATCTTAACTTTGGACTCGGTATTAGTTAAAGAAGGACATAATTCCGCTCTCGGAGAGTAATTCTAGGCATCGACTCAATGCTATCGTACGAAGAATACGCACATACATGTCGAGACGCGCGTCAAATCCCCTAGTTAGAGACGACGATAAGCAGGGAACACCCACGTCAGATGTGCCCGATGTGGTAGGAAAATCCCAATATGGCATGACTTGGCCCCCACAATCTCCACCACCGTACCGACTTACCGGTAGAATTATACTAATAACTTGCTTCCTTAACTGCTTTAGTATATGGACTTCTACGTATAGTCTTGCGTCAGTAGCTGGGTCTAAGTGACATGGCGCTTTAGAGCTGATAATGTTCTACGTCCTCGTCATGGTGCTAAAGTAGCTCACCCACTATAGCATGTGCGTGAATATTTAAGAACTCGACAAACCGCAGGGCGAGGTACATACTACAATAGATGTAGACTAGGAAAAGACATTGCTTTCTCTTGTTAGCTCAGTATGTATGCATACGTGAGGGAGAGTATGATTCACCCCTATGAAATAGCTGACAGTTATTTCAGCCTTACAGGATTGTTTCTCTTATAACCTTTGACTAAAGAGAATACATGTTCGCTTACCCAGCCACTCTACTTTATGACCCTACTCTACTTTAAGTATTCTTTCACTCCGAGTCTTAGAATTATTTACATGTATCCCATTTTTCGATTCATTTCACGTTTCTTAACTAACTAATGACGAATAAAACGGCATATTTGGGCAGATTATATATAAATAATTGAAGAGGTCCGAGTTCAAGATGAGAAGCAGAAAGCGTCGGTGCTGACCCTTTCTCCAAACCCCCACTCCGTCAAAGTTCCTAGTTACATCTTTTCCCGCTTGTTCTCCGCTATATAGTACTTAGCAACTTAACAAGCATAGGACTAAGCATCTAGACTCTAACCTGAAGTTAGCGTAGTATGCCAGACCACTTCTAGGATATGGGGTATCAGGATCTACCACTATAGAGTATAGACATGCATATCTGTGCCTGGCATATATGCGCGTATCTACACCCCTGCTTATCTATCAGACTCTCATGGGTAGCTTTCATCCCATGTTAGCATACTGATTTCTATAACATTAGTAATGATAAACACAGTTTGACTATCCTAGATATTGAATACAAAAACTTAACACAATATTCATCTTGGCGAAGTCTAATTGCGGAAATTTTGACGTCTTTGGCAGTTACATTCTCCCATTTGGCACTGAGGCTCTACTACGGTTGCTACGGTCTTTTCCGGGAACATTGAACATAAGGACTAGAATTATAGCTTGGAATAAGGTATATATCTCCATATAGTGCCAAAATAGCTTTAGTGAATAGTGAAATAAATATTATTAAGTAAAAGTTTTCACGATATCAATTGTTTTAACCTTACTACGTTGTATGTTTTACCTTCAGAGAAATACAATTACCCCAGCATAATCCAAGACTATGTTGCTCAATATCTTGTAAGACCAGATAAATATGTGGCACCCACATGGTAGACGCAACAGGAGCTAGGTTAGCTAGCAAGCTCATAACCATGAGCTACTATCACCAAGGGTAAAAATTGCCCTTTCTGTCAGAACATCTCACATTTTGTCCAACCAGAGGATTTGCAAGACATCAGTGCGATATACCAGATTATAGTTTGAGCACAACACACGACGTTTTCAATATAGGAATCGGGTAGACATACCAAAGCTGGGAAGTTCAACTTATTTCTGTATTATGTAGTGTAAGACAGCTCTTATCCCACTACACCTATACCGGGCTAGTGATCGGCATTCCTTGCTGTGCCTTAGCCGTTCGCGATCGGTATCAAGAACACCTACTAGAAATCGCCTAGCGAGCCCCACGGTAGCTTCGAAAGAGATAGTCGCATTGCATAATGGTTCCCGACGGCTGAAATTAGAGCTGCAGCTTATCGGGGGACGAAGCTGAGAAGATGGTTGACAAGATAGTGTAATAAAACCGTGCTTCGTCCCCAATGAATTTTGAGCTCCTCTTAAACTTACCTTTGAAACCCCTTTGCCGTTCAAAAGGGGCATTCTCCGGATTTTTCGAGACCTAAAGCTTTCAACATGCGATTTGTTCTAAGCTGTCAGCTCCTAGCAGCTTCGTGCGTCGTTCTCAGAGCAGATGCTGCCGCGTCTTCAGCTACAAATTCGAACAGCACGGTGGCTCAATGTCGTAAGACCAAAGTTGCTGTGTTAGGTGCTGGCGTGGCCGGCATCACGGCCACCCAAACCCTCTCCAACGCCTCGGTCCACGATTTCCTGATCGTCGACCGGAACGACTACATCGGCGGCCGTGTCCGCCACACAACATTCGGAGAAAAACCAGATGGGTCCCCTTACACAATTGAGCTCGGTGCGAACTGGGTCCAAGGTTTAGGCACCGAAGGCGGCCCGGAGAACCCCATCTGGACGCTGGCGAAGAAATACGGTATCAATAACACGTACTCCAACTACAGCTCGATCCTGACGTACGATGTGAACGGCCCTGCCGACTTCGGCGACCTGTTCGACCAGATTGACGAGGCATCCAGCACGGCAGAGCAGGATGCCGGGTACATCTTGACCGAGAATCTGCAGGATACGAGTATGCGCGCTGGGTACAGTCTTGCAGGTTGGAAGCCGAAAAAGGACATGCACGCGCAGGCTCTCGAGTGGTGGTATTGGGACTTTGAGACGGCTTGGCCACCCGAGCAATGCGGTTTCTTGTACGGTATCACAGGTTATAACTTGACTTTCTACCAATGGAGCGACGAGAACAACTTTGTGTGGGACCAGAGAGGCTTTAATGCGTGGGTGATTGGAGAGGCCTACGAGTTCCTCGAGGATAATGACCCTCGGCTCCTGCTGAATACTACTGTGACATCGATCTCGTACGGATCTGAGCGTGTGGTGGTGCAATTGGAGGGTGGTGATTGCATTGAAGCTGAATGTATGAGAATAAAATTCATTTTGACTTTTATGGCTCGTATGAAACTTTGGCTGATCTAATTTTTGCAGATGCTATTACGACCTTCTCTCTCGGGGTCTTACAGAACGAAGTGGTGGCGTTCGATCCGCCGCTCCCACGCTGGAAGCGGGAAGCTATCGAACAGTTCCAGATGGGAACCTACACCAAGATCTTTTTCCAATTCCCTGAGGCCTTCTGGGATCTGGACACGCAGTACTTCCTATACGCCGATGAAAACGAACGTGGCTACTACCCCGTCTGGCAGTCGCTCTCAGGCCCAGGTTTCTTCGAAGGATCGAATATTATATTCTGCACCGTGGTTGACGAAGAGTCGTATCGTGTTGAACAGCAACCGGACGAGGTGACTAAAGAGGAGGCACTAGCAGTTCTGAGGCTTATGTTCCCGGACAAGAAAATTCCTGAGCCTACGCACTTCGCCTATCCTAGATGGAGCACGGAAGAGTGAGTGAAACTAAAACTCGACCTCAGATCATAACCTTCCTGGAGAATGAGAAGCTAACTTGTAGACTTTTCGTTAGGTGGGCCTACGGTTCTTATAGTAACTGGCCTGTTGGCATGACCCTCGAGAAGCACCAAAACCTCCGTGCGAATGTGGACCGTCTGTGGTTCGCCGGCGAGGCCAACTCGGCCCAATACTACGGCTTCTTGCAAGGAGCTTGGTTCGAAGGCCGCGATGTAGGCGCTCGGATTGCGGGACTGATTAACCCAGGGGCCGTGGATAAGGCGTGTAATAACATCACCACGACAGGCTGCGGAAATATGAATAGTTACGAGGTGCTCCATGGGACGACGAATCTTGACGAGTATACCGTCTTGAATGGATGGCCGGTGAGCAGCTTTTTAACCTATGGGTATGATGGATAGGTAAATAAGCATCATGTGCATATGATTCATTGACCTTTATATGTATAATATATGAATGCCGTATCGATAATTAAATTACTATTATTCAAAATAGGTTATTTAAGGGCTCTGAAAGAGCTTCAATTGACGATAGAATCTCTCTGTAAAAGAAGTTACATATTTATAATTCAACTAGTAAGTTGGCATATCTATGTACATGCAATTAACCTCATATGATTGATGCGCTCTTCTAGGTTAGATACAAGAATTCCATAGTTGTTCGATGTTGTTTATATTATTTGCTCTAGTATTTCGAAGCTACTTAAATCCATAACTTCTCCTTTATTACTCTCCAAGAGGCCTTACTCATTCAACTACCCAAGTGGTTACCAACCCTCGCTTTTTGCAGCAGCTACTTAACCTACTACAGTATGTTTCAGTCTGTCCTTGTCTCGGCATTGTACCAAAGAAGGTTGCAGTAGCTATATAGTCTATGTTACAATTGCACCGTGACAAGTACCACATCGCAACAAGATTTGGTGGTAATAACTGAGGTTGAGATCATTATTAAGACAGAAACTTCCGTAGAGCCAGTCGTGACTAGGTCACTAGCGTGTAGCTGTTGATCAACTTCGTTATACCATGAGGCCAAAAGGTTCTCCCAATAACTGAATGGTCATTGTGGCTTAATTCTGTATTATATAGTTACTTACTAATCATGGGGCGTAATAGCGTGGTGCGTATAACGAGGGGATACACAACAGAGTGAGAAAGACGGGAAGCACGAAATTACTATTAAGCAGAATAACCCCTGAAGGTCTCCTGAAAAGGGGCTATAGGCATTCATGGCTATTTTGTTCATATTTTACAGTTAGACCTTGTCCCATAGTGTCATCTCGTTCAAAGCTCTGGCTCCTAATCCGTGACAAATACAGCTGAACTAACTTTCATACAAATCATCCGAACAATTCTAGATGCTCCATTTACTGCTATTAATAATGTACCTTTGCTTGTCGCTGTTGTTCCCGTTAACTCACAAACCTTTGGCCTAGAGCGAGATTTCTCCATCTTTAAATTACTAGACGGCCTTGCTAGCAAAGGTTGGTTACAACTAAATTATAGAGACGTTACTCCCTTTAACTCCATTAACGGACATTTAGTCAATAGAGATTAATTTGTTGGCACGGCCATTGAATTACTCAACATTACTCGAAGTTGAGAGCATCATACGTTAGACAAATGGCGCATTCCTTGGAGGTACAGTAGGATTCTACCGGGTCCCCTTAGGTGAGGTCTATGCCACGTATTCATCATGTTAACGACTAGAAAGTTGCAAGCTAGTTGTTTTACGCACTTATGACAGTAAGCCGTTTTATTATATACTTTGCATTTATTCCTAATATATTGGCTACTGTATATGGACCAAAGGCACGATATTTCGTCGGTTAATTATACTATAACAAGTTCTACGCTATGTTCCACAGCAACGTCCACAAAGGCTCATCGACACAGAAAACAGCCAACCTAACTAAGGCTAATCTACAACATGTCAAGACGGCACTACAATCACTGAGACTGGAGTCACAAAGATCGAATCTGACAGTATTAACACAATGCCGGCGCAACTAGAACCATTGCCGATGGGCTACTATTTGTGAGAGAGTTAGAAGGCTCAAAATACAAGAGCTCGGGGTTGCTAGCAAAGAAAGTGTCAGGGGTTAGGAAGGAACAAAGAAGGTTTCCTGTATATAGGTATCAGGGACATCCATAGTTGTAATCAGTTCCTCGCACAACAACGTGTTTATTACCTAAGAACTTGCTTGGTCCCTCGTGACAGAAAAGACTTATTTGTCTGTGCATGTTCCACGCCAATATGTCCCTTTAGTTCTAATTCTTCGCGCAACAAGAGCTACGTTTTCTTTCCATATATGGCACGTATCGTGACAGTATATACTGTTCCGATGAGTCGAAATCTTAACTTTGCTACTACCATCAAGGTATCCATCCCCGTTGGTATGAAGTTGGAACTATGACACTAATACCGTTTTTATTCGTCGGTTATCGTAGTTAAGACAATAGAAATGGTCATCCTCATATCTCTTTTCGAGAGCCGCACTGTTTTACACAACATGGCAATCCTATCTCACTATCAATTTATTTTGAGGAATATACTGCACGCAGATTGCCATCTTAAAAGAAACATCATGGGTTTTTTGAAAAAGAAACCTAATTGCATTGTGGAGTAGAATCTTATAAATAGCGGCGGTCTTTTTTTTTGTTCATGAAAACTCTCTTTTGCTTTCCATGCCCATACTTACCGCATATATACTTGGTTGTTCTAACATAAACTTATCTCTTAGTACTGAAACTGACCTAACTTAAGCATATATTCTCATCTGATATTACTCGTGTTATGTACGATGAGGACTCTCACATAGGTTATACGATGGCGAAACGAATACAATCTATGCCACAATACCATTTACGTACAACAAAACTCATAACAAAACCAATTGATAAATATCGCTATGAAGCAAGTAACGGACAACAGCACTGATTAGGCCACCCCGGAAATCTCTTCGGTGAGGCCACCTTCTTTCTTGTGGAGTGGAGGCAACTAGAGCAGGGACAAAAGTTCGTATTCTAGAAGGCAGCTAGTCAAGATCTATACTTTACCTAGGCAATGTAGAGTTCGTGCTGCGCTAGACCGAGTACTCTTGAAGGAATACGACTCTTACTATGATCAACATATACTAACTTGGCTCATGCCCTATCTCCTTGGCGAAGACACCCCTGGAAGTTTTCATTGAGGCCAAGCTATTTCACTCACAAGTGATCCGTGCCTTGCAGGTCAAACATCTCTAAATCAGCCTCCAAGAGTCCTCAACGGTAAACGGCTATGCTGTTTTGAGGCTCATCGTGTATAAGGTAGGGAAACACAAGACGTACTCCCAGATCGTCGGAAT
Source organism: Camillea tinctor (assembly GCA_022578605.1). Taxonomy (NCBI): domain Eukaryota; kingdom Fungi; phylum Ascomycota; class Sordariomycetes; order Xylariales; family Graphostromataceae; genus Camillea; species Camillea tinctor. The sequence continues at coordinate 45,321 of MU394114.1, forward strand.
GCACCCCTCAACGCCACAAGGAGATCTGATTATTGGTCTTTAGGACTTCCTATCTACACAAGCGGCTACCCCAATGCCAAGGAAATCCCCAACTCGTAATGATACTGCAGCAGCACTTTATCATCACGACTGTGCCCCTCGACTTTCCCAAAGAGGCGAGCCAAGCCCCGGAGTGGGGAGAACGGAGGCTGGTCACAAACCTTACTCTTGTCTTGGAACTTTCGGTTCTCTATCACTTTTTGGGAAAACATTCACAGACGACCCAAATCTTGAGAGTCCTGGCTACACGGCATAGAGCTCGCCTACACAGATCGGTCCTGAATGTTTCTATTTACCTATTACTTTCCCCGACACGACTGTACATTGTTGAGTTGAAGCCGGTCATGACACGGCTATCTATTGATCAACGGAAGGAAAGCCGCCTTTAGCGTAACAGGGCTTATCTAGATCTGGCGGTTAAATTGACTGTAACGCGTGTGGTCATCCAGATGAAGCCGCAGTAGCGCTGGTGCGACCTCTCCTCCTCCCCAAGTTCTCGAACCTTCCTATAGCCCGAGAGGTATCATTTGACTTGCTATTATTGGAGCGCGATATAAAAGCAGAGAGAGAAAGAGTCAAGGGCCAACGCAGACTTTCTTTGGGTCGTGGAACAGAAAGTAAAAGTGGCCTGCCTCTATCGGCAACACATCCTGCTTACCAGACCGCCAGCTTTTTTAATCCTAGGACGTCTTCCTAGGCACGTATATATCATAGCGTAGGCGAGAGCTACCGATTGGGCAGCTCCAGATTGCTTGCAGGCTCGGCGCCTGATAGGACTGGCATTACTAATAGCTTGGCTCACCCAGACTCACGATCAAATGGAGTGGCGCAATCGCCGCCAAGGCTGGCCAAGATCCAGACATACAGCAACTGCCGGGTTGCCGGCCTTGTTGTCTAGCTGTTTTCACATATTAAGGCATTATTCACCTACCGTTTTGGGCATATTGTAATGATACGGCATTATCAGGTGAAATATCGTCAGCGACTAGATGCGTGCTCCCGCTGGCGAGGGCCCCCCAGCCTAGAATATCAAATCTCGTGAGCATGGATATGCCGTGGGGAATGGCAGGATGCCTATCGCGGCTCGGGAGGACCGTGTCGCCATACCCCCTCAATGGAGTATTTAAGGGCAACTGTCCCGGACGAGGTTGGCCTGTTCCCTTCGATATCCGCTACTTCAGTTGCGTATGAGGGACTGAGATCGACAAGAGAAAAAGTCTCATTTCGAGTACATCTAGTCGCCCAAGATGAAGTACGCTCTGAACACAGCAGCCCTCGCGGCTTTCTCTAGCCTCGCACTGGCGAAGGAGATTGCGCCAAATGAGGAGCTATCAAAATCACTGTTCGCCAGCGGTGTCAGGCACAACCAGATCATGTCTCACAAGACGGTAATATCTCACCCTACTAAGAAAAGCCATAAATGAAAGATATATATTGACAAAGCTCTAAAAATAGGAATTCTGGGCCGGCCGACGAGAACAGGGTCTATTCAACTCAGCTCAGTACAAGAGCATGGCCGCCGATGTCGACTACGTTCCTTGCGTTAACGGCCTCGCGGAGCTCGTAGTCGGCGACCCCCTATACACGTTCAACTGCTCCGGGCTAGACCTGTACGACTTCAAGTCGCACGCCGACCTCGGCAGCAACGACGGCGAGGGTGCTGGCTCGTGGGGCTGGACCAGCGAAGACGGCCGCGAGTTCGTGGCCATCGCGCAGTCGGACGGCGCGGCCTTCCTCGAGGTCAGCAAGGCCGGCAAGCTGGTGTACCTGGGGCGGCTGCCGCAGTACCCGGACGCCCAGCCGTCTCTCTGGCGCGAGATCAAGGGCTACAAGAACTACATCGTCATCGGCAGCGAGGCGTACTACCACGGGATCCAGATCTTCGACATGAGCAAGCTGCTCGACGTCGACCCAGCCAGCCCGGTCGTGTTCAACAACGGCGACGACATCTTCCACTTCAACGGCCTGCCCGCGGGCCGCTCGCACACGGTGCAGACCAACGAGGAGCTCGGGTACGCGGTGGCGTCGGGCTCGCAGCCGCGCACCGACGCGTGCGCCTCGGGGCTGATCTTCATCGACCTCTCGGACCTCAACAACCTGACGTCGCCGGGGTGCGCGTCGGCCGACGGGTACGTGCACGACGCGCAGTGCCTGGTGTACCGGGGGCCCGACGAGAAGTACGTGGGCACGGACATCTGCTACGGGTACAACGAGGACACGCTGACGATCTACAACGTGACGGACAAGGCGGCCGCGACCATCATCTCGCGGACGTCGTACGAAGGCGCCAGCTACACGCACCAGGGCTGGGTGCTCGACGAGCAGTGGCAGCAGTACCTCGTGCTCGACGACGAGTACGACGAGTACGACGGGGCTGGCGCGGGGGCCGCGGGCTACCCCATCACGTACATCTGGGACATCAGCTCGCTCGAGGCGCCCAAGCAGACGGGGTACTACTCCGCTAAGGTCAAGGGCATCGACCACAACCAGTTCATCAACGGCGACTTTGCGTACCAGAGCAACTACGGCGGTGGGCTGCACGTCCTGGACATCTCGTCGATTCCCTCGGACCCCACCGGTGCGGGCGTCACTGAGGTCGCCCACTTCGACATCTACCCTGAGGATGACGCCGAGGAGGGTGGTGGTATCATTGAGTTTGTGGGTACTTGGTCTCACTACCCGTACTTCGCTAGCGGATACATCATCATCAACACGATTGAGCGCGGTGCCTACGTTGTCAAGGCTTCATCGTCGTAGAGCGTTTCCGTCTATCGTATTTTTTCTTTTCAATATGATGATGAGCCAGCCAGATAGATAGTTATGAGAAAGGGGTATTTCCTATACAGCTCTCTCTCCCCCTCTCTCACTTACCATGCTATCGATGGTATTTTTATTATTACAATAATGAAATCAAAGTTTATGATTATAATACAAACCTTAGAAGCTTAGAATCATGCAAGTCTCATGTGCGCATGCTCCATTTTAGAACTTACCCCTAGCCTATATAGATTCATGAATGCGTAGCAGTAGAATCCTCCTCGTTCCTCAACCCACCCTCCTTTTTCCTCTTCTCCTTCCCTAGCAAGTAGTCTCCTCCCCGCCACGCCTTATACACCCCATACAAGCCCTGAAACGGCCTAACCTCGCGCAGCGCCCCCGGCATCCGCGAGCCCTCCCTCGCCCTCGCCTTCGCCCCCTCATCGACCTTCACCTTATCGTACACGCTCGGCAGATGATCCGCGTGGTACCTCGCGCGCACGGCCTCATACGCAGCGCGGCTGTAGCTCAGCCAGAACTCGTCCTCGGTGTAGTACGCCTGGGCGTAGAGCGTCTTCTTTCCGGCCATCTCGCGTAGCTTCGCCTCGATCGCGCGGTTGAGCCGCACGTGGTCGCCGCGCACCGGGCCCCACACCCCGAAGTTGAGCATGAACTCCGGCGTCGCCGCCGCGTCCGCGAAGTCTGCGTGCAGCCCGTGCGCGCCGGCGGCCGGCCGCCGCAGCCGCAGCGGGCACAGCCACAGCGGGTAGATCCCCAGCTGCTCGTGCAGCCACGCGTGGAACGCGTCCGCGCGCGCGTACGGCACGCCCACGTCCTGGACGATGTACGTGTCGGCCAGGCCGGAGGCGTGCAGCGCGTGGTACATGACGCGCGCGTGCATGAAGCGGTCGAGCAGCGCGCGCGTGGCGCCCGTGAACGGCGTGAGGAAGTACCGGTACGCGTAGCGCGCGACCCAGAAGCCGCCGCGGTCCCAGCGGAAGAGGTAGTCCTGGACGGGCACGTAGTCGGTGACGGGTTGCGCCGACGGCGCGGCGCGCTTCTGCACGTCGAGGTAGAACCACGGGTCCCGCCGGCGCAGGTACGAGCGCGGCTTCTGGCCCGCGGGGAGCGTGTCCGTGAGACGCCCCGCGCACACGACGAAGCGCGAGGCCGAGAAGGCGATGCCGTCGACGTAGTCGACGGAAGGGTCGGCGACTTGCGCCTGCAGGGTGGCGAGGGCGGCGGTGAAGCTCGAGGCGGGGTGGTGCGTGAGCTCGACGTAGGCGCGCGCGTCGCGCAGCTGGATCTCCAGCAGGGTGACGATGCCGAGGGTGCCGAAGGCGGAGGCGGCGCCCCAGAAGAGGTCGGGGTTCGCGGCGGACTGGGAGGCCCGCGCGATGTCCCCGTTCGGCAGCACGATCTCGATGGACTGCACGGTCGAGTCGAAGGGCCCGTGGCGGCAGGAGCTGCTCTCCCCGGCGGAACCGCTGAACCCGCCGCCGGCGGTTATGCCGGGGAACTCCATGACGACGAGGGGCAGGAGGCCCTGGGCTAGGGTGGCGGTGACGAGCTGGTCCATGGCCACATTGGGCTCGACGAGGGCGGTCTTTTTGCCCTTGTCGACGCTGAGGATGTGGTTCAGACTGCTGGTGTCGATGACCTTGTCGCGGTCCTTGTGCACTGCCCGGGTGCTATTGGTGGAGCCGTGGTAGACGCGGAAGGGCTCTTTGCGGGCGTAGAACTCCTTCAGTCGCCCTGCAATGGCGGAGACTGCTGCATTGTGTTCTTCCATTTCTAGATGAACCATCAATGCCTTTATGCGCCTTTTCCCCGTTCGTCACAGTGAAGTGGGAGGAAGCAGGATTCGAACGATTTACCTAATAAGTGAGACGTGAAGGAGTAAGTGATAAACAAGCTGAGAGCAGCTGGTGACAGACTAATACCGGCCCGTCAGCACCTGCACAAGAACAATATCCTAGGCTGGGTTGGGGTGTATATAGTATGAGTACATACTATCTAGGTTAACTAACCAGATACTTTACATAACCTAGCTATGTGTGTGTTATTTATTCTCCAAAGATTCATGGAAATAAATAATAGTATTTTTTTTTCTTTTCGTTTCATTCAAGTCAATAACCTTTTCACTATTTTGTGATTTCTTGTCTTTCTTGTGTGTAAGCAGACTCGGATGAGTAAGTTGATGATACATAGTTAAATTGACTTATACTCCATACAAATCGCCAAGATGTTAGCTTCATTGTTCAAAGAAATGGGATAACTATGTATTGTATGTTCTCAGCTTCAATCATCCAACCACTGAATATATATAATAATAGTTAATTTATTGCTCAATATGCATAATATCAAAGGTATATAGATCGTCCTGTGCCCCATGGTCTTTTATATGGTATCCCGCCATGCGACCTTTTGTCCCCTTCAACTCCTCAAAACTCCATTGGGCACCTTGGCCATAAAAAAAATGCATAGATAGATATCATCATCCTCGTCGTCGTAGTCATCCTGTCCATCACCGGCTTTTTCTTCTTTTTTATACAGTTATGATTATTGTCCATGATCCTCGTTTCAGATCCACACTTTTCCGTTGACGGCGTTCTCCTCCATGTACTCGTACACCATCTCGTAGTTCTTACACACATGCTTGGCGTCCCAGCCGTCGCTGCCGTCGAAGCCGGAAGGAAAGGTCGTCTGCTGGCCCTCGAGCGCCGTGTCCCCGCAGCACATGATGCTCTGCCGCAGGTAGTCGAAGCAGTGGCTCAGGTTCCACCCATTGCTGCGCGGCACCTTGGCCGGCGTCTGCGTGAGCGCCGCGTAGGCCTCTGCTATCGAGTGCTGTACACACAGTCAGCGGATAAGTAACAGAGTCATGGGTGGTTTAGATAGAAAAGGAGGGGAGTAAAATAGAATAAATAAAACGTACGAGGCAGTGAAGCTGGTGCGTCATGGATGATGTGACGACGAACTTGTCCTTCTTCTTAAAGGACTCGAGTTGCTTCGGCAGGTTGTCGTAGTTCTCTGGCTCTTTCACCTCAAGGTATCCGAGGCCCTCTGCATAATTAAGAATACCCTGGTTAGATGCACGGTACACACACATAGAAGCATTTAATTAGAGAGAATATACTTACTCGGAACTAAGCTCAACCATTTCTCTCTCGTTTCTACCGAGTAGAACTCGGACGTGTTCTCCGGCATGTACACCGGGTCCGGCGTGAACGACTTGACTTGTTGCGGGACTGCGCGGGAGGAGTACAAGGTCAGCTTACACATCTCTCCTTTCATTTCTCTCATTTTATATCACCATCATCTGTAAAAGTCCTTGATAGCTAGTAGTGAAAAACAAAAGAGAGAAAAAAAACTCACAATGAGGCGCAAACCCCGTAATATCACCAGCACCCTCGAAAAAGTGATTCTGCCCGCGGCTCGCCCAGCTCTTCTCCATGAGCAGGGCCACGATCACTAGTAGTAGGAAGGTGTCGATGAGCCACCGGTGCTCCTTGACGGCGGCGAGGATGTGCCCCCGTTTCGACCACCGCGACGAGTCCTGCATGTAGTCCTTCTCGTTCAGGTCGATGGTCTCCTCCACGTCGGTGCTGGAGTCGTCGTGGTCCTCGGCGCGGATGCTGTGGTAGGGACTCGTTCTTCGGTCTTCTCCTCTCATTGTGGCGGTTTATTTTTATGGGTATAACTTCTTCCTCTTCCTCTTCCTCTTTCTTTTTCCCTTCCTTGTCTTTTCTTCTTCTTGTTTAGATGGGTTGTTTGGTTTTATTTGCTGGGTGGTGTAGGTGTACGTGGGTAAGGTAAAACTGGGAGCTTAAGCTTACTTATTTACAACCTCGGAATAGAGAGAAAGGGGGGTTCCTGTTTTGTGTGTATGTGTGTATGCGTGGACATTAAAAACGATTTGAGTATTGAAATACGGACTCCTCGGTCGTCCGATATCGTGTCATTATTGGCGGTTCACTGGCTGGCCTTAGAACACGATCCGACGTAGGGGGCTTCTCGTCGGTTTCGCATTGGCGTTAGAAGTTGCTCGCCTCGGACGTTTCTGCGACATGAAACGTCGCGCCCTCGACAACTTGGACCGGTTGGACCCCAGCTTCGAAATGATCTTCGCCCTCTTGTCGATCACGGCACAGCCTTTCTTTTTTCATTCGTTCATTCAGGAGATAATTATTAGGTTAAAGAATCTCACTTCGGAGAATTTTTGAGCAATCGAAAGGGCTCAGCATACTTCAATCTATGTGGTTCAGATCCAATGTATCGCATATAAGTGGACAAGAGCTCATTCATATGGGGACTTGGCCCAAGATTGTTGTCGCTTACACCTTTTTTAAAACCAATGCACACTAGCTAACGTTTTCGACCTATCAACCAGGATCTACACCCTCATGATGAAAATAAATCAACGTTTCTAAAGATTGATCGACACAATGAGGTTTAAGTGTTATCGAGATGCTCTGTGACATGTTATGCTCATTGCAATGAAATAAAAGACCCCCCCTTCCCTTCCCTTCCCTTCCCTTCTTTCAATAGCCGTTTTGACTCATTCACCACTGGCTCTCACCCCAGAACCGATCTAGAGCTTCTTGCCTCACCTCCCACGCCCAGTGGTGGCAAGTCTGATGAATGGCGGGGCTCAAATCGGACCTCTCTCTCCCCTCCGCATAGTCTTCATCCGCAAGGTTCCGTATGCCCGCCTGCACATACCTCTTCAGCAGCGCCCTCCGCCAGCGACCGTGGTCACCGACGCACTTCCTCCAGCGCTCGATCTGGCGCGCGTCGTCGGCGCACCGCCGGCCCAGCCAGAAGCGGCAGTACCACTGGAACCAGCCGCGCACGTCGTGCTCGTGGGCGATCCAGCCGTTGGCCTCCCACTCCTCGATGCTCTGGCCGCAGGCGACGCCGAACTTGTTCGCCGCGGCGGCGTACGTCGGGGAGGTGAGGTAGCGCTCCACGGACAGGCCGGCGAGCCACGACGCCGGCAGCTCGCGCCAGTCGTCCGATACGGTGGTGCGCAGCCGCTGCGAGTACAGCGGCCGCCAGTAGGAGCCCCCGAAGCTGCCCTCGCGCATGATGGCCTCGGGCGACTTGTTCGGCGTGAAGGTGGGGTGCGATACGAAGTGGTAATTTCCTTCGTCGTCGCGGGTGGGGGGCGGGGCCGAGGGCGTCCACGAGATCCAGCGCTCCATTAGGGTCGTGACGTTGAGCCTGCTAATTGGTGGTCCCGGGCTGGGGATCGGGGGGGTCGTCCCTTTGCTGAGCGTCGTTTCTTCCGTGATCGTCGTTTTGCGCGGTGTGGGCTTGGGTTTCTTGCGAGGACTTCCGGCCCCTAATGCGAGTTCATCTTCTCCCTCGTCAACGTACCGGGGAGAAGTCGACTGAGGATAAGCTTTAGCAATGCGAGCCGATGCTCGCGTGGGCTGGCTGCTATAGGTTTTACGACGTTTGGTCGGGGTGGTCTTTTGCTCTACTGGGGACTTCGTGCCCGCCTCAGAGACCTGGGATAGGCCATTCTGAAGCCCCAGTTCTCTCACCAGGATCTGGTTGCGCCTGATATTTTCGAGCCTGCGCGCTTCATAGCTACTCATATTGTGGCCTCTCTAGGTGGAGTTAGTGCTGTAACCTACTTGACCTCAAGACCCTAAGCAACTTAAGGTTGTTGCTGAAGGTATAGACATAAGTTGAAGCTTAAACCTGGTGTAAACATTTTGGCGGGACAAATACAGACAAAGGCACCTGGGCAGCTTTCATCTGCACTAGAGCGAGTGCCGAATACGTCATAAAGTCTCTGGAATGCGGAATGAATTAGGTAGGTACTACCTAAATGCATATACCTAAAGTACAAGTATAAGCCTTGAAAGATACCTAAGTATCTAGTTTAGATGGCTAGGTCTGTTTAGTGCCGTGCTAAAGCTAATATGTGAAGCCTAAGTTTTATTTATTCTCCTTTCATTTTTAAGTACTTAACCTAGGTACTCACCTACCTCTTATCCTTATAGTACTTTGCATTGTCAGGAAACAAATAATAGTATTACACAAACGGCTTTTATGTTAATATAACATCTATAACATCTATAACTATCTGATCTTGCCTTCTTTTTTTTCTACACTAGCAGACTACCTAGTTGGTGAAGAGGAAGAAATATCTAACCTAATATCTATGCATTCTCACAAGTTAGTTATAAGTGCACTACATAATGTACTTTATGGGGTGGCTACACAACATCATGTACCTGGGTACACTACTTTTCACTCCTGTTGGCAATTGGCAATCCTAGGGTTGATAAGTTTCCCCCTAATCATAACCGTGAGATTGAAACCCGTAATTGGTCCCTCCCCAGCAAGCTGGAAACTCACGCTAAGCAGCTTATAGGTCAATCTAGGTCAGTTCCGATCAGTTTGGCCAATGCCAAGTGGTTAAACTGCGGACCGTACGGAGACCGCCTTGTGCACTCTCTTGTGCAGGGATTCCCCCTAACACACCCCTGCCCCTCTCTCCCCATACCGTTCCAAAAAGCTGGTTGAACTAAAAGCTAAAGCCAAGAATCCTCCCGAACTTCCCCTCCTAAATCTTCTTTCTATTTTCTGGATTGATCTTCATTTTGCATCGTCAATTGAAGATATTCCCACACGCCGACCTCTACAACAACAAGAATTGCTATTTCCCTTCTCCTCTCTTTATAGATTTTTTCTTTCTGTTTTTTTTTTTCTGTCATCGCATCGTACTATACCTCCTAACCTGAATACTTCCAATACCACTCAATCCTCATACCTCTTACTTAATTCCCTTTTCGCATTTTCTTTCTCCCCCCTTTTACACTGCTCCCGTACTCCTCAGATAAGCCAAGTTGTGATGCGTTCACGATTCTAGATCTAGAGGGAGTGCTACGTATACCAGCGCAATCAAAAGTCAATCCTCCAGTGCATTGCAATTGCGACGATATGCGCAGCCTCTAAACCAAACTACAATCACGAAAAACAAGATAGTATATACGATCACGTCACGGCGCCAATTCGCATGCTAGATAGGACTGACCACCTAGGTTAACCAACACTTCACACCCCCCGCCGATCCAGTATCGGTAATTAAAAGCTACCATGGCGCCCGGATCTTTCGACAGCAAATCTCGTGACAGCACGTCCACCGAGACATTTCCTGATGTGCCCAACGTTCACCTGCCCAGTCCAGGTGCTTCACCTGCAACCAACTCAACTCCTCCCGTCGCTTCTGAGCCGAATCTGCCCACGAATAGAAGTCAAGTGCACTATGCCATGAACGTCGACACGGATGTTGGCCATCAATCCGCTCCCCATATCTCGCCTGCTTCGCCAAATCTGTTGCGACGGCGCACTACCCGCTCCAACACGTTTAGGACCCTGGAGGAGTTTGAGGATTATGAGAGACTCCCGGGCTGGAAACCAGGTGCTGAGCCCGGTATCGATCCCTCCAAGCCCGATGGCGGTCAAGACACGGTCCCCGATCTCCATGCCGAGTGCCAGATCACCGTAGTAGACTTCTCCCAGGACGATTTACAGGTGCATGAGTTCGACAACACCCAGCTTATCGACTTCATCAAGAAGCCCCAGCCCTCTTGGGTCAAATGTCGCTGGATCAACGTTAATGGTCTCTCCTGGGACGTTATCCAAGCTCTGGGCAACTATAAGGACCTCCACAGATTGGCTATCGAAGACATCATGAACAACCGGAACCGTACCAAAGCTGACTGGTAAGACAACCCCTACACATGAGCTCATGGAGTGCTGTGACTAAATTATCCTCAATAACCCAGGTATGCCAACCATGCTTTCATCATCCTCACCTGTCAGAAACTAGTGCGTCTAGTTGAGGATGACAGCAGCAGTAGCAGCAGCAGTAGCGAGGATGAAGATGATGAAGATGATCGTCGTAGTATCAAGAGTCGTGCTTTGTCAAAGAACCCGATTGCCAAGATGAAAAGATGGGTTTCTGGCAAAAAGAGGCCCCGGAAACCCAGTTCGGCCATGTTGGAAAAGGGGATGAAGACTACCCTGACTCCCAGCCATAGCTTCGCCCATGAACCTACCAGGCATTCAGAAGTATTCAACCCTAACACCTTATGTACTTTGCAGAGGTATCACGCAGCCCCCAATGCTGCTAGAACGGACTACATGGAGAAGAACTCGGCCCTGGGCTCTAGAGGGTTAGCTGTCGTGGCGGAGCAAGTGGCCATGTTTATTACTTCGGACAACACGGTAATCGCCTTCTTCGAGCAGTCTGCCGATGATGTAGAGAAGCCTATCCTCGCTCGTCTAGGGAGCCCCACCACCATTCTGCGTCAGTCCTGCGATGCCTCCATGGTGGCTCAAGCTATTATTGATGCTATAATCGACATGGCTATCCCTGTGACTGCATGTTATTCTGATGTCGTCGGTGATCTAGAGCTGGATGTCTTGACGCACCCTAGTATCCGACATACTAAAAATCTGTATATCATCATTTCCGAAATCAACAAGATGTACAGCTTCGTCAATCCGATACAGGCCCTCATCAACACCTTGCGTGACCACAAGACCAAACTTACTAAGCAGGAAGATGTGACAAGAGCGCTCCAGAACCCCCTGGGTGGTGTCATTATTTCGCCATTGACCTATACATACCTTGGTGATGTCGTAAGTCTACTTTCTTTTCTCTTTTTCGTTCTTCCCGTCCGGGTTCAAGTCTATTGCCTAATTTATGCTAACTGCAATGCTACAGTATGATCACTGCGTGCTTATCACCGAAAACCTGAACCAGATCAAGGAGTCAGCAAACCACATGATAGATCTCATCTTCAACACGATTGCTACCTATCAAAATGAGAGCATGAAGCAGTTGACTATCGTCACCATCATCTTTCTACCCATGACCTTCCTGACAGGTTACTTCGGCCAGAACTTCACAACCTTCCCCCCTATTGAGGGAGACGTGATGTATTTGTATGCCATTGCCACCCACCATATTCCAGCCCCTTTGAAGCACGATCAATACTGATAATTATATCTATAGCTGGAAAATTGCGATCCCAGTGGCTGTTATCACCATAGTGGCACTTATGCGTGAGATGATTCGGGACTGGTTTGTCAGGACTTACCAGCGGAAACACATTCTCGGCATCAGAAAGAAGAGGCAGTACGCTAAGGTCAAGCGCAACCGTCGCGGTAGCAGCAACAGAGGCAAAAAACGACCGTCGAAGGCTCTATAAGACATATCCTCTCCCTACCATTTGGCCAGAGATTCTTCCATTATCACACCTTACACCACTTTTGGTCTACGGTCTATTCGAGTCAGCATTCTTTGAAAGAGAAGCCCTTTTTCAGATTTTCATTTGCTTTTTTGTCTTGTTTTTCTTTTTCGCATTGTCCATTTTACAACTCCCTTTTCCTGTTTGGGAAATCCTTCGCTACGCGAAGACAAAAGAAAGATCAGCACATAGATGGCATCATGATACCCCTCATAGCATGGCACTAGTAATTTGCATCAGACGGGAAAGGAAGAAGTGAAGAGGGGGGGTAGAGAGAGAAATACACAGAGAAAGAGGCGTTAGGAGGGGATGTGTTTTGATTATACAGATATCTATGGTAGAAGTACCGTGTACATGTTCGAGACAGAAATTACGTTACCTAGTAGACTTTGTACGTTTGTATATACCCGGCAGAGGCAGAGGGGGTGGAGGGGGGAGAAAACGAGGAATATACGTATAAGTACCTATACACTCCTGGTACTACTAATAATAATGGATTAGGATGAGGAGTTATAAAACAATGTTTATAGCTAGATGGTACCTAGCGTTGCATACGTGGACTTTGATCTGAGACGAAATAGCTCGCTAGGGGAGAGAGAAAAGGGGGGGGGGGGGGATGGAGATACAAGACCCCTCCTAAATACCCCCTAGGTTGGACATGTGAGGATCTATACACCGTACCCAAATACATGATATGATTCTCGGAAGAGAAAATCTAGAAGATACGCCGCGGTAGTGTCTCCCCCTTCCTCGCGGCGATTGATGGATAGATGGCTTGGGTAGGTGGATAGCGGGGGCGACGAGCACGGTACTGGGTTAGTGCTTTGGTAGTTTGTAAGAAGGTAAGGGGGAGGAAGGTAGGGAGGAAGAGCGGTAGATCCTAGGAACGGGTGAAGCGTATCGTGAACTGCTCCTCTAGGTGCTTATTTGGAGGGGTAGGTGGGTGTTGGGTTAGGAGCGTAGATAGATAGGTGGAAGTCCTGGGGCTTTGTTTGCGGGGTGAGTCTTGTGAGGGAGGTCACTTCTACGTGCTTGATGGGGAGAGGGGATAGGTGCTTTGGTTTGGGGGTGTTGGCGTGTACGTAGATAGGTATAGCGGGCAAGGTACGTTTGTGTGACCGTTCAAGTCTAGGTCCTTACGCGAGAACTGCGATATGAATGGCTTCTGCTTTTTGTGTAGGTAGGTCTTGTGACGACGTATTCCATACATAGAGGGGTAAAACAAATTTATCATGCTAAATAGGGGTTTAGGTAGACACACTTGCGGCTTGTAAATATACCCTTAGATACCTACCTATATTTCATTCTTTTCTTCGTGCATGCCCTTATGGCGTTCGAAGAGGTTCAGGGTGTTAATTTTGAGAGCATTTGATTTTCTTTTACACTATTGGTTACCACCACATATGGGTTGTATCATAGCAACATACGTTCGTACCTAGGTCACACGCTGGCATTGAGGTAGCTATATGAACAAATCGGCTTGGTAAGGTCGAAGACCACCATAAACATAACTTGGAGGGTTATGTTCTCTATATTCCACAAGCCTCCAGCGAGAAAAGAAGAAAATTGAAGAATAATGCGCTGTATGCTAACTAGAGACCTTTAAAAGCAGTGATGGATGCGCAGTCTTTGTATTATTACCGACCCTGGGGTGTAGAAACTATACATATATGACCAGCGATAGTGAAACTCACAGAATATCAAATATATATATATATTCACAATACCTACTACTTGTATAGCTCGCTCACAACTACTTACCTACATATATTCTCAAAGGGATGAACAGAATCCTCCCTGTGAGAAGCGACATATCAACTTGATATTACGATACCCCTTTTCATAATAACACTTGCCATAGGATATATGTTACCCTCCACTGTATAAATTACGTCTTGGCACCGTATGTAGTATAAATTTCAGCTCTGCAGCGACAAGTCCAATTTGGATCACTGAAGATGACGGATCAGATGCAAGTGAAAGCTATTAGGAAGGCAATAACACCCACAGCTACGAAAAAACACCGGAAACACTAACGAGAATCACTCCTGCAAAGAAGCAATCCCTTAGGGGCCAGTAGGTGACCAAGACCCCCTAAGAACTGGAACAAATCTTATGCAAAAGAAAAATATCGCAAGCAGGATATAAGTTCCCTGGAGGCACTAACAGACGACAAATCTTAAGCAAAAAAAAATATCGCAAGTAGGATATAAGTCCTTTAAAGGCACTAAAAACGACTGTTTTTTAAAGGGCATGGCGCATAAGGGATTTTTTATAAATGATTTTAATTATTAAAAAAAAAATTTAAAGATGGATTTTTAACGTAAATTTTTAAAAAGGGTTTACTTGTTAAAATGAAAACAAAGACGTCTTCTCTTTTAAGAAAAAGGAAATTGTTACACTACACTGTATGAATTACGTCTTAGCACTATACGTAGTATAAAAGTCTAATCCTCCAAGATCCTAAGATTTTGAAGATACAATACATCATCTTGCTTTTACCATAAAAACTATCACAATATAATTACCACGACAAGGTCTGTTGAGCTGGAACATCTCGGAAGGTTACGAAATGAGTCTTTGTATATACGGCGTAGATAAGGCATTTCTGGGCTACACGCATCTCCGAGAACTCAAGGATGATCGTTCCACGTTGCTACGATATCAACCCACTATGAGAATATGTGACAGCTACTTGTAGGGCTAGATCTGGGCTGTTTTAGTTAGGTAAGCACTTAATATGGGGAGGAATTGCCTGATTATTCCCTATTACCCTGATACTTTAGTTTACGGTGTATATAGGGTATTCACTTCGCAGCTTGTTGTGTATTCACTCATACACTTTACCTAAGGCGAACCTGATGATCCGATATACTCTACCTATAGTTCAAGAAAAAGAAAGGTGGGACACCATGTGAAATCGTATTGTTGTATTGATATGCGCTATAGGCTAAGTTATCGTAGGAAGGTTTCTGTGCCGTACGATATCTACATGAGGCCTGAGGAACAAAATAGGGCGAATGTGGAACTCTATGAGGTAAAAAGGCGTGATTGGTGCTCTGGACAAAAGCCCACCTTCATTGGCCAGCTCTTACGTTATAGTATGGACATCATAGCAGCTGCAACTTGATGACTCAAAATAATATACCTAATCGGGGATCTCGTACATACGATTATGGGTTATAGTATGATGTGAGGAATAGGGGTTAGGTGGAGTAAGGGGGCATGTTATACATATGTTATTAATACTATCTTTACAGAAGCTGAACTTGAATGTGAGAGTTATTAGATTGATATGATGTCAGGCCAATCACTGGGATTTCACACCCGCTATTTGTGTGATGAAAATTATAGATATAGGTTGTACTGGATATACTAGTAATGATTGTACAGAATCCCATGTTTTAGGTCCTTGATTAGTAGCCTCATGCAAGCAGAAATTGTAGGGTATGAAAAAAGGATCAGCTCGTCGAATCAGATAACATACAGACTTGAAGATCTTATGACTCGTGCCGGAAGCTCACGGAGCTGGAATTGGCATGAGTAAGGAAGATCGATATACTATCTGATGTACTCCTTGGAAACATTTCTTCTACCACATGGCCTTGGCTACAGACCCTCTACATCGTCTCTCCTAGGGTGTAACGGCTAGGTAGTTAGTAGGGTCGGATGTGATCTAGAGGGCAAAATAGTCCTGCATATCGCAGGATCTGTCTAGAATCAGACGAACATGCTCAGCTCATCAGCATAGTATCATTGAGCGGCACGTCTGCCAAGGTAGTAGAGAAGCGGCACATAGCGTGATAGGCTACTATTGCATGATGACCCCGAGTTCCTTGTTCCTCACCTATTTACCTACCTAACTCATGCTGTGTGTATTATGAAGCCGTCCTGCCGAAGCTGACACGTGCGTTGCGGCACAGCAAACCCAGCACGCTGTATGGCGCCATCTCATCGCATGTTTGCGCCTAGATCCGGGACGAAGCGGCCGCGATGTCGATCCCCGAATTTCGGGTTTGGCTTTAGCAATGGCATCACTAAGGCGAAGCCTTAGCCGTGCGGCGCAATTCGGATCTATCTTCCAATGGGAGTGTTTTCCGTGACTCAGGACAGCCTTACGATCCACATCCTGGTAATCAATCATATTTCCTCTATTATCCCGTTCCCATGTACCCGGCAGCTAGACCAGAAATGTTAAGTCACCGACCGCTTTAGTCTTTCTGCCTTTGGAAAGTGAGAATAGCCTCTATTTCTCTTTCCATGCAGTGGTGCTGACAGATCTATATTTCCGATTAGGGCTTATAATCGAGTGATCGTGACTTTTAGCCTACAACACATGGGTACCTTGAGTTCGCTTGCGAGATTTCGACGCCGGTCCTAGTCCTAGGGACTCCGTGCCCGCAACGGTGCTGGATTCCTGTTAACTACTGTACTACGCACATAGAAACTCGGCTCCATATCGCTATTGGACTTTTACCCAGCATGGTCAGACGCGCATGACACCACAGATGACGTTTTCTTCCGTAGGACTCCTCGACATGTGCCTTCCGGCGCAGTCTTACGTATAGAACCGCATTCGCCGCAAAGTCCGCTCTAGTATGGAAAATGGCATAACTTATCGAAGCTCTAGGAGGTTATTAGTGAGAACCAAACCGTGCTCGATGCGGTTATGTCTCTGGTTTAGGACGTCTCATTGTCCAAACTGGTAGGAGTTCTCAAGCATACCATCCCGCTACCTCGAGGCTTGAAGTCGAACTTATAAAAATTGAGCCTCAAAAACTACTCCTGAAGGAACTCCTTACGGCTTTAAGTTGATTTATGTTAGCATGAGAGGATCGGACTCTGTAGCAGCTGTGCAGGTTATTTTGATGTGAATAGCAAGAGTCAGAGTTACGGGAAGCACTATATGTCTTCAAGATATATTTTGGTTGTTTTTGATGTTTTCATGCTTTTTCTGGCATATACCTCGCGACGTCAATTCGAGCTTATTAGAAGTTATCAATCTCGTATAGGTAGTAGTAGCCTTACATGAGAGTCAGATTTGATGTTGTTCCGATCTCGCCATGGCGCCATTTCATCCTTTCTTTAGTCGATTTTTTTTTTCGCCTGTATACGATTTCGGTTTCGACCTCATAAATCCTCACGACAGGGAATAATCATATAAGTTATAGAGTCTTAGTCATCCTAAGTATCCATTTTACCAAATCTGTATAATTAAGTTGACTCAGCTTTTACTAATAATCCCAAATGTTTCCTTCGTCCCCGCTTCCCAGCGCTCGGCGCCGGCGCATATAAGCTTAATTGATTGTTAAGCTTTCCCTAACTTTTAAGGTTATTTTTAGCCCCAAGCTAAACGTACCCTAAGATGTGACGGGAGATAATTTCGCGTGCTTTGGTACTACAACTGCAACCCATTGCACGTGGGCTATTAGTAAGAAAAGTTCAATAAATTAGAACAACATTTTGAGAACAGAAAAATGTTGCAAACTTTAGGAGGTATACGCAATTTGTTTTTATTGTATACAACACACCCTATATCAAATAGTATTATATTCATGCACTTAACCTGTTATCAAACTATCTTAACACTTTTCTTTTCTGCTGCATGAATTTCAGTCTGAAAGTAGGTATACCTTTTTTTTTTTGTCAACGTACGAATATCTTTCTATTTTTAACCCCTTTACAAAAAATGTTGCACATAAATTATACCACAACATTTTAGTAACAAAAGCCCCGGTCAGAAAGTGTTACACCTAACCTATGCCATTACTTCGTACACGGCATGTAACCATTCTGCAGTGGGGACATGGTTTCAAGGGTTTTACCAGCTATAACAAATCTATAACTCCTCCTCCTCCACCGTTCCGGACCCACAGACATCCACTATCTTAAATCCCAGCTTGACCCCGTACTCCCCACGTATCCGCTTAAGCGTTTTTAGCGCCTGCGCACAACTTTCCGCTTTACTTTCACCATCCTTATCATCCTCTCCTCCCCTGCTGCCGGCGCCGCTGAGCATCTGCCGCGTGCCGATCCCGTACACGCGCACGTCGTCATCGTCGATCCAGCTAATAGCCACTGGGACAATAAAGAGTGTCAGTCAGCAATATACTCTAAACATAACATGTGATTTCTTTTCTTTTTCTACCCTCCTCTCTTCTCCCTCTTCTTCTTTTTAAAAGTATAAAGGAAATGCAAAAGAAAAACTCACTCTGCCCGTACCGCCCGTTCCCCAGGTCCAGCGGGTGGATGACGTACTCGAGCGCGCGCTCGGGGAACGGCGAGGCCGGCTTCCGCACCCCGACGTTGCGCGTGCGGTACGTGCACGTGCCGGCCTCGGCGTCGCACGAGGACCGCGCCGCGTACTCGTACCAGTGGAAGGCGTCCGAGTCCGGGCGGCAGTGCGTGGTGTTGCCTAGGGCGTCGGCGGGGACCCACCTAGTAGTTAGTCTATGTGTTAGCGACCTAATTGTGTAGGTTTTTCTTTTTCTTCGTTCAACGGGTGTAAAGAGGAGTTGGTACGTAACAAGAAGCAAGGGAAGGATGAACGTAACCTACCATCCGAAGCTGAAGTATCCCTGGTCTGTCATGTAGCAGAAGAAGTTGGCCGCGCGGAGGCTGCTTTTCGTCGGCGAGGGACTCTCGCTATCCGGCAGGATCACCACGGAAGTCCCGTGGAATAAGCCCGGGGGCGTAGATAGCGATGCTGATGCGGAGGCTGAGACCAGTGATGTCGCCCAAAAAGCTGTGGCGACGAAGGTGAGGAAGAGAGAGAGTAGATAGTTGCGCTGGTGGCTCGCCATGGTGATCTACTAGGGTTGTCTTTCGTGCTCGAGAGGAATGATGATAACAGGTATCATGGCAAAGCGAGAGACCCAAGAAAATGGAGGGGATAAGTTATAGTGTATCTTTTGAAAGTACAAGTGTAAGTCGACCAGCTGGCCTAGTAGCGAGGCTATTCCCTCACTAGCGGTTTATATACCAGCGTGGAATTAAACAGGGCATACATATATTGGCGGATAGTGAGCACCCATAGATCCTTGCTTCTTATCCCATGCGACTATATGTATGTTAGTCCTGAGATCCGGCGCCACGTTCGTCAAATCTGAATGTAGATAGGTAGTCCCTGTCCTTCCTTTCCCGCGTAAAGAACCTGGTCAGGTCGCGTCATTGATAAGGATGGCTTGAAACAAAAAGTAGGGGAAAGACAAGTGTCTTTCTTTCCCCGCATAGATCGGTTAACCGAACCATCGTCATGGTGTTTCCAAGTCTTCTTCGGTGACTTTTTCGGTATGCTCTAACCTAGTAGGTGGTGCCGATGTAGCCAAGTCAGTCCGGTACCTGCTGCTGCTATAGGGCGCACAATGGAATGAGGCGAAGTCCTCCCCAGGTGACGCAAGGTTTCCTGGCCTGCCCCGGCCACATCTTCAAACGAACCCCACCGGAGATACAGGTGTGGTACCATCACGGTCCGACCCCGACCGGTCTAGATGCCATGCCTGCCAGGATACAAAAAAGCCGCTACCTATGTGGCTAGTCGTACTATCCTAGTCCTCTTGTAAAAACCCCGAGGCTCGCAACCTGTTCCTTGTTGACAGGCTGTATAGCGCAATCATCGGTTAACTTCCACGCGGAATATCCGATAGGTTTACTAATCAGGAATCTTTAGGTGAGAAGTTTATTTACAACGGCTAGCTAGACAAGGATACTATATAATACGTAATTTTCTTCACCATACGACTAGTTTCTAGAGATACCGGAGAGCCGCGGTTGGCGCCCCTGATCATGTAGACTAGGGTGCACTGAACTAGTTCGCAAAAAGTTAAGTATATTCAAGGAATCGGGGCTAATGTTACTACAATGGGCTGTGAATCGTGGGTGGAAAGGGAAGGGAAAATAGTAACAAGTGAGGTAGTCATATCATAGTTTCCGAAGCTTTAGCAAGGCCATCACCTGGACCCGCAATTTGCACAATGCCATGTTCGCATACGCGGATGGAGTTCTGGTTCCGCTCCTCAATGCAGAGTTGTGGTAATGCGCTCCTTCAGCTTGGTCTCAACTCTCCGGATCTCGGTAATGGCTCGGGCGTACGGCTGCCGTGACCCGACAGCTCTGTCGACGATTTCTGATATCCCATCTAACAGATGTAGGACGTACTGTCCCAACAAGCGGGCATGAAGGTCTTTGTTTCCTGCAGGGGCAAAGGCGCCAAAGCGGATCTGGACGTAGCTCCCGGGACAGTCCATATCTCGAAAGGTCTCGACAACGAAAACGACGACTTCGAAAATTTGTAAGAGCCGCGTGTAGCAGCTCACAATCATTAGACCAGTAGCTGTATCGATTTGTCCGGAGCCACTTCCGACATCCTGATCCTCAGCTCCGCTCTGCGACACCTGCATAGCATCACTAGACCCGCTCGAAGTGCCGGGAGTGTATACGCCAGTATCAACGTAGCCCCTGAGCGCAGAGATGAAATTCTCCGTAGTTTGGAACAAGCGTTCCGACCAACTGGTGTCGATAGTCTCGCCAGGTTCTCTGGGCACACTCCGCAACCGGTCCCTTTTCATTTTCTCGACAGCCTTGACGGATGTGAGACACCGGTACAGCTCAAGATGTAACCTAGAGAGTTGCTCGATGGGGTCGTCCGGGGGTGAGGGTGGATCGATAACACCATGCATGCTTGCATTCTGGAGAGACTCAACAGCAGTGCTGTCTATGGCCGAGGAGAAGAAGGTGGTGGGTAAATCCTCGAAATTGGGGAGCAAGGCGTGCGGGCCTAGGCTAGTAACCAAAGGCCCGACATATGATGCCAGGTTCACATCAGGACTTGAGGATGATGAGTCTCCAGCTACCCTCATGGAGTCGAGAGAGGTGTGATTCTCAGGAGGACTCGGCCACGACCAAGCCTCGAGATCCGAGGCGGCGAAGGATGCCGACTCCATGGGCGTATCGATGGATGACAGGGTGGTCGGGGTAGAGCTGACACTTTTCTTATTGGTACTACGACGGCCAGCCACATTCCGTGATTGCTGAGGCCGATATTTCGGAGTAGACCTATCTACGGGTCTCCCCATCCGTTGAGGCTGTCGCTCGACGCATTCGAGATTGGCTGAAAAACAACGCTCGCATATGCTCCCATGTCTCTCGCGGACACATCGCAACTTTTGGGCGTGACACCGAGCACAGGCAAGCTGTTTGGGAGGGGGCCTTGCGCCATCACTGCCATTTCCGGGGGTTGAAGCGAAATCTATTAGATGTTCAAAATCAAAGACGCCGGCGTCTGTCCATTGGTCGTCGCGGGCCATTGAAGACGTTGGCTTATAGGTATGATCTAGGCCTATACTTATGCTAGGGATAGATATATAGCAGTGGATTTGAGGAGATGAAGAAGGTAAGAAGGATAATTAAGTGGTAGATGAGGTAGACAGTAGATAGGTATGTATGAATAATGCGTAAAGTAGATACAGTAGGTAATGAATTTAGATAACCTAGTATATAGGTAGAAATGGTTTAATGAAGAAAAAGAAAATAATAGAAATGGGATTTGATATCTCGGATATCAAATGTCGCTATGTGGCAATATCAGGTTGTTGTAGTTGTGTGATTGAGTGTGTATGTAGTGTGGTATTGTATAGAGTTGTAGTTTAGTGTGGTGTAGTGTAATGTAGTGGCTTGTGGTGATCGATTGTTGGTGTTGGTCGGTTGGAATGTATCTAACCTACTTAGTAAGGCAACAAACTACGCCTGATCTACTAGGTTAGCTACTTATGCGGTCCAGTATTGACCCGCGCCCGCTCTTAGGGTATGCGGATCATCAGTTAGCGAATGATAGCTAACGGGTACGGTCCTTCCCCCGATTAGCGATGCTAAGCACTATACTTAGATTTCCCGTATATTTATATCCAATGCCTAAGTACCTTTTTTTTTCTTTCTCGTTATGCCCTGGTTAGGTAAGGTAAGAAAGAGGCAAGTGGTTTAACTGCCCGTCTTACCCAACCTACACTGTCAGCCTAGTGCATTCCGTAAGCATTCCTGCAAATTCGCACTGTATGCACGGATCAGCCTCTGCTCACTTTCCAAATTAGAGTTTGTACTTCTGCATCATTTTCCCCTTAGAGTTTATGCATGTTAGATATTAGAGTCCGCGCTAATGGTAGTTACAGGGTCCATGACTAATCCTGGGTAACAAGATACCTAGGTACCACCCTCAATACCTAAATAGTATATAGGTTAAATACCTACATGCTTACTTACCCTCGCCTATATGTGCTCTCCACTATCATGTTCACAGTCTTTCCATACCTAGGTGATACCCCGCATGTTCCACCGCATATTCCACCGCCGGGTACTCCGTATGTACAAACCGTTCCGTACTTTGGGTATGTACAGACATTTATCGCGGGTTGCCTACTATATAAGATTGTATATCCTAGCGCTGTTAAACACCTTACACGGAGATAGAACGCAGAAGTCGAAATACGGGCAAACCCGTTAGTCGCTTGTACATATAAAATATGGCTATTTCTGCCAGGAAATTGGAATGCCAAGTTATTCGAATACTACATCACGGTATTTTAGCTACATGCAGGGGCAAATAGTGTAGGTAGTGAAGAGAGAGAAATAAAACTTCTTATGTACCGGGAGTATAGTATTATAACTGCTTATCAGCTGCGCCAAGCTGTACTTGGGTATAGTGGTTTTTATTTTACTTACTATAACTGTCACTATAGTGGTATGACCCTATCTACACTAGGCACCGTTGCCACACATATATACTAACTTACAAGCCAGATTCCTTAGCTCTGAAATCCGGATACATCTTTGCGGTATTTCTGCAATGAGGCATGAGCTGGATCTCAACTTGCTCAAGTAGGATCGGAGCATGTGGTGTAGCGAAGCACCTGGTTGGTCCATTACCGCCGTCGTCGCAATGCCAAACTAGTGTGAAATCCATAGTGTAGTTCAATGTTGCGTTGCGGCACGATAGGAAGTATAGCCGGTTTAACTAGCTACCTCCTTGATACCTGTCCAGCTCAACTTTTCTGGTGTTCTTAGCCAAAATAAGGGTTATTATATTAATTGCCCCATATTTTCGGTCCTGGTCTAATCGACCTCTCTGGAAGCTCGTAAACTGTTTCAACAATGTCGATCGTTGATGAGTTGTTGAAAAGTTTGGTTGATGATCCGCTTACACGTGGGATCTGATGGGTTTTGTCGCTTGCGTTGCATGGCCATGGTACGATCACCCACCTCCACCATCCTTTGGGACACCCAAGCATTTTCTTCAGTCAGGTCAAACATCTGTAACCAGAGATTACATGGGCATTACCGCTGAATCACAAAAGGTAACACCACGATGTCTGCAATAACTTAACCAAAACACTCCTATTCAAGGCTGAATTTGTCGTTTTAGGCAAAGAAATGGCGATAGGTCTGCCGTTTTGAATATACTCCACACGGGGCGACAGGTCACATACATATAACGTGGTCCATATTATAACTTCTTTTTCTTACAATTCGCCATGCTCCCCGTGCTAATACATATTCATCTTAGAGGTGGAATGTTATCGAATAGAAAGCGAATGCCACTATATAAGGCTGCAATCCCCTGGTCTGGTTTTGCAGAATAAGCTTACATGTGACATGTGCCGTGGTCTAGGAAACTATCAAAAAGTCCCTTCAGTCCATATTCTCTAATGTACGTCCTGTTTCATGTGACCGCCTTCGTTAACTATCAGTGTCGATCTGATCTGCAGCCTTCTACTTTCCAGAATTGCGCCATCGCAACATACCAGATGTTCTGTTCTATAAGCTTGACAGTGTTGGATTGTGCTGAACTGTCCTATACGAAGATCATTCCCTTTGGGTCTACTACTTCAATGTACTAGGTTACGTAAGACAAGGTGGATTTGTGTAGAATACAACCATATCTTCTATGTATATGTGCATTCTGCGGTCCTATACGTCTTGGCACTAGCCTCACCTCAGCTAAGATTCCGTAGTTTATCTACGCAAGTTGTGTCCCTTGAGGCCAAATTCAGCCTCTTTTCTATAGTAAGTTGTCAGTTGATACGACAAAGCTATTATCGTGGTTTACAAGTCGTAACTGGTCTCTGACCATAATTTTGGACGTGAGCTACTCTCTTAAGATACCCAGTTTCTGCTAGACAACCATCAAGGATAATAGAAATATGTCAAAGTGACAGGTGGCATTATCTAATACCAGGTCCCTCGTCTACCTATGCTGTATTAATACCATAGCAAGCTTCATTCATGATAGTTCCTGTTATAGGAACCATTACTCAACCGACCGGCCACAGTAGTGTGATCTACAAGTTTGGCGCCCCACGTTCAGGGATTCATGCCGGATCTTGTCCACAAGGGTCCCTGCTAGTTACCTTGGCCCTACCTCGCCTTGTGCTGCCTCGAACGATATTCGGGGGCGTCAGCGTCCCCGGACAAAAACATTCCACATGCGTGATAATAACAGATCCCTTGTCGCGGCATAAGCTTTCGTTGACGCAACTTACCATGATACGAGGCAAAGCTGGTATAGAGAGAGAATCCAGACTGGGGCCTTATACACCTGAAGTGCCGATGGAGTTCCGATCGTGAGCTTTTCCGAGTTACTATTAACGCTACCTACCGACTTGAAAGAGTCCGATATCAGACGTGAAGATATTCATCGGCATGGAGACTTCGGAGACATTACAGTTCTAGGAACTCACAGCTAAATGAATGTCAGACACCATTTTGAATTGTATTATGAGTGTAGGTAGAGGTAGATAAATAATAGATGAGAGCGCCAGCTTAATGCATGGTGGACAGCATTTCTGACAAGAGTTCTATTCAGCAAAGTAGACCTGTGCTATACTACGTGACTGGCTTAAAATTACATCATGGCAAACAAAGGCAACAACGACAACAACAACATGCACGAGCCAATCGCCATTATAGGAAGTGGATGTCGCTTCCCGGGAGAGGCCAACTCTCCCTCTAGGCTATGGGATCTCCTGCTCAAACCTCGGGACCTTCTGAGGAAGATTGACCGTTTCAATACAGATGGTTTCTTCCACCCAGACGGCCGTTACCACGGTGCGGCCAATGTGCAACATTCCTATCTCCTCGACGAAGATGTCCGTCTATTTGACCCGGGCTTCTTTGGCATCAAGCCCGTTGAGGCAGAATCCATGGATCCCCTTCAAAGGCTACTCCTAGAAACAGTATACGAGTCTTTGGAGAATGCTGGCCTGCCCCTTGAGCAGCTTCAAGGCTCTGATACGGCCTTCTATGCCGGTATTATGGCTACTGATTATTGGGATACGCTCATGAGGGATCTCGACACAATTCCTCAGTACTTCGCCACGGCCACTCACAGATCTATCATTGCCAATCGAGTATCATATCTCTTCGACTGGCATGGGCCATCTCTGTCTATAGACACTGCTTGTTCTTCAAGCATGCTTGCTCTTCGTATGTGTTTTCTCTTACCCCTGCCCTTATTAATAACAACCACTGAGCATGAGTTTGACTTGAAATATACTGACTCTTCAATTCAAAGATGGCGCGGTACAAAGTCTCAGAAATGGCGAGTCTCAAGTCGCTGTAGCCGCTGGCGGCAACTTGATCTTGGGACCTGGTGAGTTTACCCCCTCGGTTAATTATTAGCGGTGATTGTTAAACTAAACTTTTATATAGAACTCTATATTGCTCTGAGCAAATTGGGCATGCTGTCACCCAAAGGCAGATCGGCCATGTGGGATGCTGATGTTGATGGTTACGGACGCGGCGAAGGCTTCGTAGCCATTGTTATGAAGCGTCTCAGCGACGCCATTCGGGACGGTGATTCCATCGATTGTATTATACGCGAGACAGCCACCAACCAAGATGGCCGGTCTCAGGGTCTCACCGTACCAAGTTCTACCGCTCAGGCCGCACTCATCCGTAAGGCGTATGCAAATGTTGGCTTAGATGTTCACAAGCCTAGTGATCAACCTCAATTCTTTGAAGCGCACGGCACTGGGACCAAGGCCGGCGACCCACGCGAGGCAGAAGCTATCTATAGCTCCTTCTTCGGACCCGACTTCAACCGGTCTGAGCAGGAAACCCCTCTTTACGTTGGAGGTATTAAGACCGTTGTTGGCCACACTGAAGGTACGGCAGGACTTGCTGGCGTTCTCAAGGCGTCTCTTAGTCTACAGGCCGGTGTAGTCCCGCCTAACCTATTATTTAAAACCCTGAACCCGGAGATCGCTCCGTTTTACGGGCCCCTAAAGGTCCCAACAGAGGCCATCCCTTGGCCCTCGCTACCCGAAGGGGTACCAAGAAGAGCTAGCGTCAACAGCTTTGGTATGTACTTCCTGTCTATAACGTCTTTATATAAACCTAACTAAGCTTTTTGCTGCCAGGCTTTGGAGGAGCGAACGCCCACGCCATCCTCGAGAGCTATACTGCCCCTGAGTATAGTTCCCGAGGAACAATTGACACACCATCCCTCGCGCCATTTGTTTTCTCTGCTAGCTCGGAATCGGCACTGCAGAAGTCGCTTTCTTCGTACAGGGATTACCTGCAAGACCACCCAGATACCAGTCTGCTGGATTTATCCTGGACTCTGAGAGCCCGGCGATCCGCCCTACCCATAAAGGTCGCATTACCAGCATCCTCAGTAGAGGGCCTTATAAAGAAGATCGACGAGAAGCTGGAAAGTCTCCAGAACGCGTCTACCAAGGCAATTGGCGTACGTTCTGCTACAGGCACGTCCAGGATCCTGGGTGTATTTACCGGACAGGGGGCGCAATGGGCTCAGTAAGTTTTAATGCTGCTCATGACGTCTTTCAAGCAGAAACTAATTGTTCTTTCCCAGGATGGGCAAGCAATTAATAGACACGGTGCCTTACGCGAGGCAAGTAGTCAAGGATCTAGACGCGACTTTGCAGAGCCTACCCCAGACGTACCGTCCGTCGTGGAGCCTAGCTGAGGAACTCTCGCGTGATGCCACAGCGTCTCGCATCCAAGAAGCAGCGTTTTCGCAGCCGCTTTGCACAGTCGTCCAGGTCATTCTTGTAGACATCTTGCGGACTGCCGGCATTGAGTTCTCAGCAGTTGTGGGTCACTCATCAGGCGAGATGGGCGCAGCCTACGCGGCGGGCTTTCTCTCCGCATCTGATGCGATCAAGATTGCGTACCTTCGAGGGTTCTACGCCCCTCTAGCCAAGGGCCCCGCAGGTGAGAAAGGAGGCATGATGGCTATTGGGTCATCGCTCCAGGATGCCGAGGAGCTGTGTGACAGCCCTGAATTCCGGGGCAGACTGAAGGTTGCAGCGAGCAACTCATCTTCGAGTGTTACACTCTCGGGTGATTTGGATGCTATCACCCAAGCCAAGAAGATCCTGGATGAGAAGAAGACGTTTGCAAGGCCGCTCAAGGTTGATACCGCGTACCACTCCCACCATATGCACCCATGTGCTATCCCTTACGTTGAAGCTCTCGATGCTGTAGGAGTCACCGTAAAGACTCCGAGCGGTGCTTGTGCTTGGTACTCGAGTGTCCTCGGGGGAACAAAAGTAGAGACAAACGACACACTCCGTGGTACTTACTGGAGGGGCAACATGGTCAACACAGTTCTTTTCTCTCAAGCTATCACTGGTGCTCTCCAGGCTGGCGGGCCATTCCATATGGCCATTGAGGTTGGGCCCCACCCCGCCCTAAAGGGACCAGCGACTCAAACCATGTCAGAACTCAGCGTCGATATACCCTATTCCGGGACATTGAAGCGATTCGAGAGTGATATTGAGTCTGTTTCCGATTGTCTCGGTTCCGTATGGGCCAACTTGGGCGTGGCGTCTGTCAATCTTGAGGCTGTGCACAAGCTCACTCACGATGGCGTTACCCCGAGACTTCTGAAGAACCTTCCTTCGTACTCTTGGGACCATGATAGACCTTACTGGTATGAGTCGCGTAAGAGCAAGCTATTTCAATCTCGAGCAGAGGCTCCTCACCAGCTCCTTGGCAAGAGAATCGACGAGGGGAACGAAAGCGAATACAAGTGGCGTAATTTCCTTAGCGCTCAGGAGATCTCCTGGCTCGAAGGTCACCAAATTCAAGGCCAGATGGTTTTCCCTGCTGCCGGATATGTGTCAAGTAGGTTACCGCTCATGTCATATCTTCCTGATTATTCTTCAAAATACTAATACAGTTCATCTAGTGGCCCTGGAGGCAGCACAAGTCATTGCAGGGGAGGAAACCATCCAGCTGCTCGAAGTTGAAGATATGGTGATTGACAGAGCCATTGTGTTCCACGACGAGAAGACTGGGATTGAAACTACCATTTCCATTTCCAACATAGTCAGGCAAACGGAATCTATCACGGCCGATTTTACTATCTCGGCTCACCTGTCTCGCGACCACGACATCTTGACTAAGGTGGCCGGTGGAAAAATCAACATCACCATAGGCGAGGAGTCCCATGCATCTAGTTTGCCTCCGAGAACTCCTACACCCACTCACCTTATTGGCGTCGACACCGATCGTTTCTACTCAGAGCTCAAGAAGATCGGGTATGATTACACTGAGCGGTTCCGGACATTCACTCAGATGAAACGTCGTCTCAACTTCTGTACCGGTCTTCTCGAACGACCTGAGCTAACTGGCTTTGCTAAGCCGCTGCTCGTACACCCGGGTCTGCTCGATCATGCGTTCCAAGCCCTCTTTGGTGCCTACGCCTGGCCAGGTGACGGCCGTTTCTGGACACTCTTCCTCCCCACAAGCGTCCACAAAGTTACCGTCGACCCCAAGCGGTTGCGACAGCTAAATTCAGATGCTACGGTTGATCAGCTGGGCTTTGATGCATGGCTAGTGGACAGCCCATCACGGGAGATGCGAGGCGATGTCGTCTTCTCTGCCCACGACGAGGCCGTGATTCAGGTCGAAGGGGCCAGTATGCTTTCCTTCATCGAGATGACTGCGCGAGACGACCGTCCCATGTTCTTCGAGACCCAGTGGGGGCTCGCAGCTCCCGATGGTGAGCTCGCCGTGGGTGATGAGCGCGCTACTGAGCAGGAATGGGTGTTGGCCGAGGCCTGTGAGCGCGTCGCTCACTATTACTGGCGCAAGCTGGAAGAGACTCTCACCGCAACTGATCGCGAGAACTGTGCAGAGCACTTCAAACACCTTCTCTCTGCTATATCTCACCTCTTTTCGAGGCCTATGGACGGTAAGAAGTCATACATCAAGCCAGAATGGCGCAACGATGACGAGAAGCTCATCTCCGAGCTGATTAACAAGTAAGTTTCACTTTTAGAGCCATATAGATAAGGTATCCCCTTTAACTCTCATCTAGGTATTCCTCCACCATTGATATTAAACTCGCAGCGAGCGTTGGTCGCGCTCTGCCATCGGTCATCCGTGGCGAGACTACGATGTTGGAGCATATGCGTCCTGATGGGATGCTGGACGACTTTTACTCCGACAGCTTGGGTCTGCCTGCTACCAACCGCTACTTGGGTCGTATGGTGAAGCAGCTTTCTCATAGATTCCCGAGGTTGAACTTTATTGAGATTGGTGAGTGGACCGGTGCTTTATATAATCGGTAGTACTGTGACTGACATTTTATTTTCATCATGACAGGTGCTGGCACTGGTTCCTCTACTCAGGCCGTGTTCGATGCCCTAGAAGGGGCCTATTCATCGTACACTTACACTGATATATCTAGTGGTTTCTTTGAAAATGCGGCCGCTCGGTTTGCTAAGGAGAGCGACAAGCTCATTTTCAAGACTATGGACATTGAAAAGCTACCTGTTGACCAGGGGTACACCCCGAATTCATATGATGTGAGTAAATAGCGATTCTTGTCTTGCTGTTATCCCAACTGACACGTTCTAGGTCGTTATCGCTTCAAATGTCCTTCACGCAACGACTGATTTGCATCGCACGCTGGAGTACACCCGAACGCTATTGAAGCCCGGTGGGTACCTATTCCTGCTAGAGATTACCGACAACACCCCTATCCGATATGGATTCCTGATGGGTGGTCTGTCCGGGTGGTGGCTTGGCGTTGGCGACGGTCGAACATATTCTCCGTGTATTACACCGTCTAAGTGGAATCAAGCCCTTCGTAAAGCGGGATTCGGCGGTGTTGATGCTATCACGCCACCCCGCGACATTTTCCCGAACCCCTTTTCCATCATCGCCGCCCAGTCGGTCGACGATAAGATGGACCAACTCCGACGGCCCTTATTCAAGCTATCTCCCCGTGGCCAGTGGGATACGCTCTACGTGCTTGGTGGACAAGACTATAACACGTCTAACCTCATCGACGAGGTTACCAACACTCTAGGGCACCAATTTGACGAGATCATCACTATCGAATCTCTAGATGAGATCTCGGAGATTGAATTATCTCCCAACGCTACCGTGCTGAGCCTGCTCAATTTGGACGGCCCCGTCTTCCAGAACCTCTCGGCTCGGCATCTAAAGGCCCTGCAGACTCTGCTTGAGAACACGCATAACCTCCTATGGGTGACTCATGCACAGGAGCGAGACGATCCCTGGTCAAACGCAATTGTGGGATTCTTCCGTTCAGCATCTGCCGAGCTCCCCACTCTGCGCGCCCAGATCCTTGACTTCGATGGAGCTGACAAGCCCAGTGCCAACGCTCGTGTTATCTCCGAGGCTCTACTCCGGCTGCTCGCCACAGACGAGTGGGAGCGAGACCCAGCCTTCAAAGAGCAGCTCCTGTGGACGACTGAGCCGGAGCTGCGTTTCCGAGGCGGGAAGCTATGGGTACCGCGTGTTAAATCCCACCAGGTATACAACGACCGGCTCAATGTGCAGAGGCGGGCTATCAAGCATGAGGCTACTCAGGATACTCTCGTGCGGCTTTCGCAGGAGGACGAGTCCTGGATTCTGCGCCAGAATTACGTACCCAAGTCTTTGCCATCTGACACCCCGAAGAACACGGTGGCCGTGAAGGTCGAGTATTCGACACTATGGGCACCTCAACTAAGTGATGAGAGCTCTCTCCTACTTGTCATTGGCCAAGAAGTTGGCACAAGTCAATATATTGCTGCACTGACTACTGATAGATGCTCTGTTGTTCATGTTGACCGAGCATTGACTTGCGCTCTCCAGGACTTTACTGAGGAGCCACTAGACTTTATTACAGCTCTAGTTGCTGAAGTGCTGTCTGAGAGGATTTCTAAATTCGCTCAGGGTAGCAAAGGTCCGGTTTTGGTCTACGAACCGGATTCACTCCTCGCGTCCGCCTTGCTTCAAAAGACAGACTTGAAGGTGAAATTCTTGACAGAAGATCTCTCTAAGTCTGGGGCCGACTGGATCCGGCTACACCCAAGGCAGTCCGCAAGAACTCTGAGCCAGATATTGCCAAAGAATGCGTCTGCGTTTGTGCATATAAGCTCAACAAGCCATCGTCCCCTTGTAGATGTCATTAAAGCAAGTCTACCTACTACCTGCAGGATCGTGCAAGATAGCTTTGCCCTTCCATCACTTTATCCAGAGGCCTCTAATGAATCTATTGGCTCCAAACTCGAGGTTCTAGTGGCCAGAGTGAAGGAGAGTCTAGCAGCTGCAAATAAGGAGGCAGCTCAAAACTTCGCGGAATCTCACCTGGCTACCCTCTCTGGGTTGCAGCAAAACCCAAAGCATAACGACTCGTTAACTCTAGTAGATTGGCATGTCGAAGGCTCTCTTGCTGTCGAGGCATCCCCGCCCCAGCCTGAGGTGCTATTCAAGAAAGACAAGAGTTACATGCTGGTTGGCATGACTGGAGAGATGGGACTGTCATTGTGCCGATGGATGGTTCAAAATGGCGCAGGTGCTGTCGTCTTGACCAGTCGTAATCCCAAGATCGACCGTGCCTGGATTGATGAACTAGAAGCCACTGGTGCTAAGATCAAAGTTGGAGCCTTGTAAGTTTTCGTATGATTAAAACTTTCTAGACTAACATGCTAACCTACCTCAGTGATGCGACAAGTCGCGAGGCTTGGATCAAGTTTGCTGCTGAGCTCAAGAGCGAACTGCCGCCCCTAGCTGGTATCATCAACGGTGCTGTCGTCCTGCAAGACCAGATGTTCCTCGACATGGACATTAACGGTTTCAATGGGACCCTATCTCCGAAGGTGGACAGCACCGTCAACATAGAAGAGGTCTTCCGCGATTCCGTACTCGACTTCTTCATTGTGTTTTCATCTCTGTCATCCATTATTGGCAACCGTGGCCAAGCAAACTACAATGCAGCCAACGCTTTCATGACTTCGTTCGTTAGACAGCGACAGGCCCGTGGGCAAGCCGCCTCCGTCCTCCACCTCGGTAGTATCGTCGGCGTGGGCTACTTGACCCGTGCGGGTGATGCATTGGAGACCATCCTCGATAGGTACGGCTACATGTCGGTGTCTGAAGTTGACCTCCACCATCTAGTAGCGCAAGCATTTATGGCCGGGTTGCCAGACTCAGGAGAAAACCCCGATATTATCACTGGCTTGCGATATGCTAGAGAAGACGAGGAAGCCGGTCTCCACTGGGCGAACAACCCCCGTTTTGCCCATATGGTTCTACCTCCTGAGAAGGAGGAGGTCGAGACGGGAGACAAGAAGGTCGTCCTATCTGCACGAGCCCAGTTAGCAGTAGCTACGACGGAGCAAGAAGCCTGCAAGGCACTAGAAGGTATGTGCAAATTATTTAAAACGAATAAACAGCAACTGATATTGTAATCATAGCATGTTTCGGTGCCAAATTAATTGCTATTCTCCAAATGGCTGAGGACTCATTCCGCCCCGAAGCGGCCCTCATCGAATTAGGGGTTGACTCTTTGGTGGCTGTGGAGATCCGGTCCTGGTTCCTTAAGGAAGTCAACGTCGATATGCCCGTCCTCAAGATCCTGGGTGGTACATCAGCTATTGGTATCTGCCAACATGCTATAGAGCAGATGCCAAAAGAACTCCTGCCAGCCATCAGCAGTGCTGGAACTGATGCAGCCACGGCGACAACACCTAGTCAACCCGGGACACCTGAACCAGCAAAGGGTATCAAGAGCCTTGGAAAGGAAAAGGAACTGGTGAGTCTGAGTGTTCTTGAGGTAGCTGTAGAATAGCCGCCTTTATTAATTGAAGCGAGCAAGCTACCTTTAGACTTGTTCTCATTTTGATTTTCCACTCGCATTATAA
The DNA here is from genome assembly GCA_022578605.1 of Camillea tinctor. Taxonomy (NCBI): domain Eukaryota; kingdom Fungi; phylum Ascomycota; class Sordariomycetes; order Xylariales; family Graphostromataceae; genus Camillea; species Camillea tinctor. The sequence continues at coordinate 78,574 of MU394114.1, forward strand.
ACAGTGATCACGTAGCTTAGATGGCTGATGTTCATATAGCCGCAACAGCCAACTCAGCCAAGCTCTACAAAAACACCCTCCGCGACCTCAAGTCCAGTTGCTTTCACCCCATCTCCCAGTCATACGAGCGCCCCTTCATCTATCGCGAGCGAGGAGGTGAAACCGGCGCCGCCGAAGGTCTTACGTAAAGTCAGGATCTCATCGGCGCAGTCAAGATTCTGGTTCCTGAACATGTTTTTGGAAGACCGAACTGCCTCCAATGTGACGCTGTCCTACAACATCAACGGTCGTGTCCGCGTTTCTGATCTAGAGAGGGCCTTAACGACCACGGCTCAAGCTCACGAGTCCCTAAGGACATGTTTCATTGCGGAGGAAAGCACCGACACGGTTTGGCAGGGTATTATGGAAAAGTCTAAGCTGAAATTCGAACACCGGTCCGTATCCACGGACGAGGAAGTCAAAGCTGCGTATAGCCAGGTTCGACACACTGTATACGACTTGGAGCAGGGTGATACCATTCAGATTGTCCTATTGTCTCGAAACCCCAGCGTTCACACTATCATCTTTGGATACCACCACATCGTCTTGGACGGCGTCGGTTTCGAGGTTTTCCTCGCCGATGTCGAGAATGCGTACTCTGGAAAAGCCCCGGTCCCTCAGGGGATACAGTACTCGAACTTCTCCGAAGAGGAAGGTAAGGCTATCGAGGGAGGAAGCTTAACAAAGAACATCGCCTACTGGCAACAGGAATTCCAAGAGATCCCACCTCTTCTTCCTCTTCTACCTGTGTCCAAGCTCAACGCCAGACGCGCGGTTAGCAAGTACGGGTCCAGCTATGTCGAATACAGACTAGACTCCAAGCTGGCTACCGACCTCAAGATGCTCTGCCGGAAATTCCACGTCACCCCATCACACTTATACCTTGCTACTTTCCGGATTCTACTCGCACGGCTGGCCAGCGTCGATGATCTGTGTATCGGGATGGCTGACGCCAACCGCCACCACAGTAATGTCATGTACACAGTTGGGTTGTTCTTGAACATGCTTCCACTCCGCTTCAAGTATTCCGCTAGCACGCCGTTTGGCGACGTGCTGCGGGAGACTCGCACTAAGGCCTACGATGCCCTCGGCCATGCTGGGGTGCCCTTCGATGATTTGCTACAAGGTGAGAAAAGCTCCTCTTGAGAGACATAGCAGAAAAGAATAGCAGAAAAACTAACATATATGATACTCGACAGCTCTTCGCCTTCCTCGCTCGGCCAGCCACAGTCCGCTGTTCCAGGCCTTTTTCGACTACCATCAAGGCGCCCAAGAAAAGCGGAAATTCAGCACTACCACGTGGGAGAATGCGGACAGAAACCCCGGAGAGAGAGCCTACGACATCACGCTAGACATTATTGAAGGTTCCGCCGGCTCTTTGGTTTCTCTCATCGGGCAGAACTACATCTACGGGATCGACGACATGCAGAAGATCCTTGATTGCTATCTCGCGTTGCTTGAGCAGTTCGTCAAGGACCCATCTACCCCCGTCGGTGCGGCAAAGCTTTACGGAGAGAAGCAGGTCGAGGCAGCTAGACGCCTAGGCCGAGGTAAGGACTACTCATTTCCCCCTTTCATGAATTGACGAGCTGTGCTAAACGGATTAGGCCCTCAAATGAACTTCCAATGGAGTCCGACCCTGGGGCACCGTGTCCACGAGATGTGCCAGCAGTATCCGGACGCAGTAGCCCTTAAGGACGATCGGGGCCTCGTGAGCTTGACGTACGCCGATCTAGAAAAGAAAGCACGAGAAATCAGGAACGAACTAGTAGCCGGGGGCATAAAGCCCGGCGACCGTGTGGCCGTGTTCCAGGAAGCAACGCCCGACTGGATCTGCTCGATGATCGCTATTTTCTGGGCCGGGGCCGTATACGTGCCCCTCGTTCTCCTGAACCCAATGCCCCGTCTCGCCGCTACCGTCCAAGCAGCAGAACCCACCGCTATCCTCGCCCACGCGGCCACGGCACACCTTGCGGCAGAGCTCAAGCCAGGCAGCGCCAAGATCATCAACGTAAGCCTTGTGTCCGCGCAGGACGGGCTATCAGAGCCCCTTTCAATCCCGGCCTCGGGCGACGACCCCGCCGTGATTCTCTTCACGAGCGGGAGCACGGGCACGCCCAAGGGCATAGTCCTACGGCACCGCAACCTAGCCAACCACATCGAGGGGTACGTGACGGCGTGGAAGATCGGCCGCGAGATCGTGTTGCAGCAGAGCGCATTTTCCTTCGACCTGTCCATCGGGCAGATCTTCACCGCGCTATCCATGGGCGGCACGCTCATCGTCGCTTCCACAGAAACGCGCGGCGACCCCGTGGCGCTGGGCAGCCTCGTGCGCCGCGAGAGAATCACCTGGACGCTCCTGACGCCCTCCGAGTACGCAAGCGTGCTGCAGTACGGCGGCGGCGAGCTGCGACAGGCATCATCCTGGAAGCACGCGCTGTCGTGCGGGGAGGCGCTGATGCGGAAGTTGGTGCGCGAGTTCGCGGCGCTGGGGCACCCATCGGTGCGGCTGTACAACTGCTACGGCCCCGCGGAGGCCATCATCTCGGCGACGATGGCGGAGATCGCGTTCCGCGACTCGGCGGAAGACGACGGGCCGGTGACGGCCGGGTGGGCGAACACAAACTACGCGATCTACATCGTGGACGAGCAGCGCAACGTGCTGCCGGCGGGGTTCCCGGGCGAGGTGCTGATCGGCGGGTGCGGGACCGCGGTGGGGTACCTGAACGACGCGGGGCTGACGGCGGACAAGTTCATCGCGGACACGTTCGAGTCGGTGGCGGATCGGCAGCGCGGGTGGAACGTGACGTACCGCACGGGGGACATGGGGCGGCTCCGGGACGACGGGGCGCTGATGTACGAGGGCCGGCGCGAGGGCGACAGCCAAGTCAAGATCCGGGGGTTCCGCGTGGACCTGCTGGACATCGAAGCGACGCTGCTGAACGCGTCGGACGGGGTCATCGCCGACGCCGTGGTCACCATGCGGAGCGAAGCGCAAATGCTCGTCGCGCACGTCATCTTCGCGCCGGGCCGCGAGCCCGCCAACCCGGCCGCATACCTGCGCGATCTCCTGCCGACGCTGCCCCTGCCCAGCTACATGCAGCCCGCGCTAGCGGTGCCGGTGGACAGTTTCCCGAAGAACCTGCACGGCAAGAAGGACCGTAAGGTGATCGTCACGCTGCCCCTACCCAACCAAAAGCCGCTCACCTCCTCTTCTTCTTCTCCCTCCGCAGACGTCGTCAAGCTCACCCACGCCGAGCGGCTCCTCGCGCAGACGTGGCGCGAGGTCCTCCCCGCGGAGCTAGCGGACCTGTTCACCCTACGCGCGGACACCGACTTCTTCGCGGTGGGGGGCAACTCGCTGCTTCTCGTGAAGCTGCAGGCGCGCATCCGCTCCGTGTTCCGAGTGTCGGTGCCGCTGTTGCAGCTCTTCGACGTCAGCGCTTTAGGCAAGATGGCGACGCGCATCGAGGCGTCACGCGTGGTCGAGGCGCTCGACTGGGACGCCGAGACGGCGGTCCCCGCCGACGTGGTTGCGCGCGCTGGGTCCACGAAAGCAGCAAATTCAAGTGGGAAGGTCGTGCTCTTCACAGGCGCGACCGGGTACTTCGGCCCGTACGTTCTGCGCGAGTTGGCTGATGATCCCTCTGTGCAGACGATTCACTGTCTCGCTGTCCGCGGCGACGATCCCAAAGCCCGCGTGCCGCTATCCGCGCACCCCAAGGTCGTAATCCATGCGGGTGATCTGTCGGCGCCGCGCCTAGGGCTCCCGCAGGACACCTTTGATGCGCTCGCCGCCTCCGTCGATCTAGTAGTACATTCGGGCGCGAAGCGCTCCTTTTGGGACAGCTACTATGAGCTGCGAGGGCCGAACGTGTCGTCGACGCGGGAGCTGCTGCGGCTGGCGGCGCCGCGAAAGGCGCCTTTCCACTTCCTGTCCACGAGCGGGGTGTTGTTGCTCCCGGGGAACACTGATCAGGACGCGGCGGTGTCGGTGGCGGCATACCCGCCCCCTGTGGACGGGTCAGAGGGGTACGTGGCGTCCAAGTGGGCGAGCGAGGTGCTTCTTGAGAAGGCGGGGTGGGATCTCGGGATTCCCGTGCTGGTGCACCGGTTCACACCGCGGCACGAGCCAAACTCGCAAGAGGCGAACGATGCGGCGCTGGAGGACCTGCTGGAGTGCACGGCGCGGTTGGGTGCGATCCCGGAGCGCAGCACGTGGGCGGGGCGGTTCGATGTGGTGCACTCGCAGAGGCTGGCAAAGCAGATCTGCGGGTCGCAGTTTGGGGAAGCACCGAAGTTTGCGCATTATCAGGGTGAGGCGTGCTTGAGCCCGAAGGAGTTGTTTGATTTCTTGGAGACGAAGCTGGGTGGGAAAGTCAAGGGGAGGTTGGGCTTGCTAGAGTGGGTTGGCGCGATCAAGAAGACAGGATATGGATGGTTGTTCTCGACTCATGACCTGTCGTTGACGACTACGGAGCATGGTGTCACGACGACGTTGGTGAATAGGAGATAGCCAAGGTTTTCTTTCTTCTTTTGAGGTTTGGAGTTGAGGAGTTGAAGGCGTAGCTGTAACGTGATAAATGAAAGGCTTCCCTAGCGTATGGATTATAAAGGAGGCGGTGATATAATAACGTACCGTTTATGAACAAATCCTTTGGTCTAGCAGCTCTATAAATGAATATCCCCTCGTACAGATATGCCAATCCATCTCATCTTTACAGATGATCCTGTTCTAACTCTAATGCATATACATTCCCATCCTCTCAACCGTGATTCATCGCCCGTGTCACGCCCGGGCTACAGTAATTTTAGTCCCCCATTAGGACAAGATATAAAAAGCCACCGTTTCTCGACCCTGAGACTGTAGTACCCAAGACCCGGACGCTCTAACCATATTCAAATCACCATTAAAACCCCACGTGCTGTGCAACATATATATATATCAGAGAAGTTATTCAATGCAAGCAGGCCAACCCCGCAAATCCCTCATTCCATCGCAAGCCGCCCATAACAGCAACCATGCACGCAAAGGCAACAACAACACTGGCAGTACCATACGTGTAGGCATGGTGACGGCGTAGAGATGTCAGTTCGGAAACCCAGGTCGAGATGGTTGTCAAGCATCCGCAGAAACCATCCTCGATGCCCTGCAGGACCTGGCACCCGATGACGCCGCCCAAGGGGACGTGAGCCAGATCCCACGACATACCCAGGACGATGGTGCCAAAAACATTCACGACAAAGGTACCTAGGGGAAACGAGGATTTGCGGCCGTTGAGGGCCACAGAGATGTAGAACCGCGCCAGACAACCCAGGGGCGAGAATACCAGGGAGAACGTGGCCGCGCCCCGCCAGACTTCGGAGGCTCCGGGCTTGGCGAACCGGTCAGGAGGGAGGACAGACAGCACGATAGCGCCGGCCCAGCAGCCCCATGCGAGGAAGACGGCGAGGCGATCCAGGAATTTCCGAGTAAACACGAAAGGGAAGGACGGCGTGATGGGCTCTAGAGCGATGGCTAATTGCGCGCCGATGAAAAGCCCCGAGAGGGACAGGGAGATGGTGCCGATCACGACAGCTAGTAGGGCCATGAGCGAGTAGCCACCGTTGCGCGGGATGGTGGCGGAGCCTACATCGGGCATGGGCATATCGTTCGATAGGGCAAGGAACACATCACGGATAAAAGAAGAAAAAGAGGTGAAGGAACCGCAGAAGCCGGTAGCGAGGCCGATGTAGAGCGGGATGGTCTTCTTGGTAGCGGCGTGGGTCTTCTTGGCGGCGGCCAGGTCGACGGGGGCTTGGTTCTGGTCGGGGCTCGAGGTGCCGCCCTCTTCATCCTGGGCGAGACCCTTGGCCCGGAGAAGCTCCAGCTCGTAGGTCGGCACGCCCCACTCGTTGCGGAAGAGCTTGCGATCCTCGGCCAGGAAGCCCATGACAAGACTGCCGGCGAAGTTGGGCCATACGGAACTGAAAGCCACGGGCGCGCCAGGATAGAAGGTCAGGGCTTGCAGGCCAAGGCGCGCTAAGGTGCCGAAAAAGGAAAACAAGATCAGGTAGGAGATGGTATAGATCTCGGTGGCCAAGCGCGAAACCCGGGTCACTCGACCTTTCTTTCCGTCTTCTTCGATCTCGGGAGATCCGAGTTCTTGTTGTTGTTGTGATGGGTATTGTTGTTGTTGTGATGGGTATTGTTGTTGTTGTGATGGGTATTGTTGTTGTTGTTCATGACTTGTTATGTATTCCTGGTCGAGTGAGGTTTCTTGCTCCAGCGAATGTCTATCATACCGTCCAGACTCTGTCCTGTCTTGAATGGGCGGGATGCCAGATGCTTCGGGAATATTCACATAGGAATCAGGGGCATCGTAGGTGCCTCGTGATTCGGCTGAGTCACGACGTTTTTCTTCTTCGTTCCTCTCCTTCTCCTTTCCCTTTCCCTTTTCCTTTTCCCTACGTCGCTCAGCGGCGCTAAGGCCGGTATCCGTATCCAGGACCATTGTATCACAAGTCAAACTGTCGCGTGACCGACTAAAAGAAAAGTTGAGGCCAAATGATGATCCAGGACATGTTCACAACCCTCCAACGGCATGAGAGGTAAATGCAGATCGTGCAGTACCGGGAAAAGGGCAGATTCGAAAGAGAGGGACGTGTTGATGTTTATGCATTTGCATTTATACTAAGAAGGAAAAAAAGGAAGAATTCACGCTGTTACCTCCTTGTACTTCTACAGCCAGGGATTGGTTAAAGGGAGACAAACCCGCGATACCCGTTTTGTTTCGGCAGTCTAGGCTCTTGGCGGTCCGATAGATCCTTGGTAACCTTAAGACCCGGTTCCAATCTCTAATAAAGGAAGTCATGTGAGGCCTTGATGGATTATCTAATAACTCCGCTGATAAAGCCATGACCTCATTCCAATGGAAGTAGTAGCAGCTTCAATTATTCACCTAGCTGCTAGGTAAGCTTGAGTTACGTTACTAAGTTAAACTAGTACTAATAAGTAACTTACCTAAACTTTAGGTTAGGTTCTCCATCATAGATAAGGTCCCGTCCCGACTTCGCGGTCTGCCAAGACCCAAGTGTATGTATGTACGGAGTACTTAGTACCAAGTAGCAGCCACGGCTATGTAATCGCGGGGCACTTATGTACTACGTCTATGCTAAGTGTATATGTACAGTACCCTATATGTTGGGCTTTCTAGGTACCTAAGACCCTAAGTTCCTGAGGTTCTGATGTCCCTAGCCCCCTCTCTCCCCACCTCCTCCCTTCTTTGGACCTACTAGATTAACTAGTACCTAAGGTAAACATCGTCGACCTCCTACTACACTACTACCTAACCTAACCTGTCTCTTTATCTTTCCCACTCTCCTTATTATTTAAAATAAAGTACAACTCGTCCTTCTTCTATAACCCAATTCAGTCACTCTAAACTCTGTTTCTATTCTCATTCTTCCTACTCTCCGCTCTCCCCCTCTCCCTACGTTATCATGTCTCTACCTTCTAACGTCCACATCTCCAAGCACCCGTGCTTGTTGGCCAAGCTTAGTCGGCTTCGGTCCCAAGGCACAGATGCGCGAGAAGTCAAGTCATTGATCAATGAGATTTCCTTGATCGTTGGCTGCGAAGCTCTTGCTTCCGCTCTAACTCCCGTCGAAGGACCTACAGTATGTTGTTATGTTATGTGGTGGATATATCATGGTTTCCACCACCAGCCACCACAACCGCTTTTGCTTACATTCGTTACCTCTTCTTTTTAGGACAAGACCCCCATAGGATATGAATACACGACCACAACAGTAAACCCACAGGCACTGTCCATAGTACCCATCCTACGATCAGGTCTAGGCATGGTTGAAGGTGTGTTTATTACCCCTGATCTAAGTCCACTAAATCCATGATTCACGATAACCAAGACGACTCTTGACTAACACGAACAACCAACCCCCTCTACGCCAGCGATACAAACCCTCCTCCCGACACCTGTCCCCGTGCACCACCTCGGTCTGTATCGCGAGCCCACCACCCTCGAGCCCGTCGAGTACTACAACAACCTCCCGCATCACATAAGCAGCACCAGCGAGGCCGGCTCCACTGCCTCGAGCCTAGCCATCATCGTCGACCCCGTCATCGCTACCGGCGGCACCTGCGCCGCCGCCATTCAGACCCTCAAGGAGTGGGGAGCTAAGAAGATCCTGGTCCTGTCCGTCATCGCCGCCGCCGAGGGCGTGAAGCGCGCTGCGGCCGAGTGGCCCGAGGCGGTCGACATTTGGGTAGCAGGCGTCGACGCCGAGCTCACCCCCAACGGCATGTTGAAGCCTGGTGTCGGGGACGTCGGTGACCGCCTGTTCTTGACTATAGGGAAATAAATGGAAAAGGGGGAAGGGGAGGGGATCAGATAGATCTATGAGTGAAGCGTTTCAGCATATCTACCTAATTTAGACTGATGATGAAATATAAAGCTTACTACGGGACAGCAAAGGCAAAAAGAAATGGCAATTTGATTTCCCTCTCCTCTTCCCCCCTCAAGATATCAGTTTTATGCAGTGGCTGGGCACTATAAGGGATACATTCGTTGATAGATATCTGTGTAAGCGCATGAGATACCACAAATGGGTTATCTCATGAGATCTGATTATAGGCTAGGTTATATCACCAAATGAGACGACAACGCATCTCAAGACCCTACTCACCCTGAGACTATGATCCCAACGCATGCTGCCGGTGTATCATGAAGCATTGTGGTTGTGAAACTTTATAACACCTGTCGTTTCCCGAAATTAGGGTGGCTGCCGAAGTGTATATATGTACGCATGCGGATCATGTGAAAGTTGTTTGCTCATCTTAATGTATGGCAAGCTCCAAACGACGTGAGGTATTCCGCCTCATCCGCTTGAGCCGGAATGCTAGTAAGCATACCTAGGTAGTCATCTCATAAAGCTTAAAATACGGTTCATAATTATACACTGAGAACATCATTTTCCTTCACTCTTTTATGAAAGAAAAGCAACCATTTGAAACTTTGATATGAATAATTCATGCCCCTGAGAACTCTCCTAGGTTTTCCCCTTTCCCTCACCCTTACCCTAACCCTTATAAAGTACTTTTCTTTTCGCGTAAGTCTATTATCCAATAGACGGGAGTCTACTCTTACTAGCTTTCATGTTTGTACTTCATAACAAAATATGAGCACTCATATAACCCTTATTTCAATCAATGTTTATGCCCCTGATGATCATGATCATGGCCATGGTCATGGTCATGAACCTCCAGCGGCCAATCCTCGAACCCATCCTCAAACAGCGCATCGAGCTTCTCCTGGGCCCTCTTCTTCGACTTCATCGCTTTCTCCCAAGCGCGGAACTCCCTATCATCCAACAAACACGCGTCGAGCGCGCTGCGCAGCCGCTCCTCCCCACCGCTCCGCATCTGCTGCCCGATAAACACGATCTCCTGCCGCCGGTCGCCCCACCGCCCCGAGAAGTCCCGCGTGATGGCCTTGCGCGCCGCCGCGTCCTGCGGCCACTCGCTCTCCGGCACCTCGCAGCGCCAGAGGTCCCCGCCCGAGATGGTCAGCATGACGCCGGCTTGGGACCATTCGCCGAACTGGGGGAGGGAAGGGTTGGTTAGCAGGAAAGGCCCTGGTTAAGGGGGAAGGGAGGGGGCGGAGCTTACCATGGTTGGGCGGGTGGCTAGCCAGAGGAAGCCCTTGGAGCGCAGGAGGGGCCCAAACGTCGGATCTGCCATTTTGGAGGCCAAGCGGGCTTTTGGGTCGAGTTGCGGTTGGTCTTCCATGTCGGTATCACCATCGCCGCTTTCGCTAGCATCGGCGTTGTCGCCGCTGTCTTCTTCGCTGTCCTCGTCCATCTCCTCTCCGTCTTCGTCGACTTGGTATTCCGTTTGGATGACGACGAAGACGGAGCGTATGGTCTCCCAGAGCCGAGCGGGATGGAACGGCCGGCGGGCTCGGTACACAAACGTCCCTATGCCGTATTCCTCCGTCTCTGGGTTGATCTCCTCTTGCATGCTTTTGAGCCAGCCGGCGCTCAGAGCCGCTTTCTCGTACGAAAACATCCGCGTGTCGAGGATGCTGTCTAGATCGAGCCTCGAGTGGACCGTAGTCAGCACCTTGGCGTCGGGGTTGAGCTTTTTGACTACCCCTGTGATCCTGTTGACCTCCTCCTTGGAGACTAGGTCACACTTGTTGACCACGATGACGTCCGCGAACTCAACCTGATCTACTTGAAGGTCCGAGATATTACGATCGTCTTCTTGAGGGACGTCGGTTTGCCTATCCACTAGGAAGTCGGCTGTTGCAAAGTCTGACATGAAGTTGACAGCGTCAACAAGAGTGACACAAGTATCGAGGCGGGCCATCTTAGATAGTCCACCCGCCTTGAGAATCTGTGCGAGACGCTTTTTGGCTTCCTGGTCTTCTTGGTTCTCGGCCTCAAGATCATAACCAGCGGCAACGTGCATATCCGCAAACCTATCTCTGTTAACGCTAGCAGTCCCGCCAATAGATAGTGGTTGGGGGGGACCTACTCTTCGGAAAACGTCTCTGCGACTTGCATTGGCTCACTAACTCCGGAGCTCTCGATGACGAGATAGTCAACTTGGCCCTCCTCGGCAAGCCGGGAGACTTCCTCGAGCAGGTCGCCACGCAAGGTGCAACATATACATCCATTCTGCATAGCTACAACTTGCTCTTCCTTGCGGGTCACATCGTGATTGGAAAGCAATGCGGCATCGATATTAAGAGCGCCAACGTCATTGACGATGACGGCAATCTTCTTGCCGTGCTCACCTTTGAGGATCCATTCCAGGAGCGTGGTCTTACCTGAGCCCAGGAAGCCACTTAGGAGAGTAACAGGCAGCCGACTATCCTCCTTCTCAGGGGTATCGATCAAAATTGCCGGTGCCATGGTAACAACACGAGGTTCAATCCAACTCTATGAATCAAGGGGGTTGAAATTTGGAGAGAAGTGAGACGGGTAGCAACCTGGGTATATAAATTGAACCAGAAGGGCCTTCGCATTTTTTACTTCTCAGTCCATGGTCTCTACAAGACCATGTCCGACTAGCCAACCAATGATCCGTAAGATATATCAGATTTCCATTGCCGGGCTCCCCTCCTCAAGCAATATGAGAAGGACCTTGTTGGCGCCCTCGAGTAAGACACCGTAGCACTGCATCATGATATCAGTATGAATGCCCCTTGGGTAGGCCAGGGGTGCCATGGTCGACAACGGGTAACTCACGCCACTATCTTTAACGTACACTGTATACGCCGTCATCGTGATAGAGTTCGGTTGCTCTTCACAAGTAACTATACCTATCTCACTAGCATATGAAATCAGGAACCTTGATGGCCCCGGAGCTGCAGGGTCGCCGTCCAACCCTTGCGGACAGTGGGGTCTCCAGCTTACAGTTGAGTAATTAGCATATCCTGATTGGTATGTTTTATGAGTACGACTAAGGATACGTTCGTGACTATGTGGGTAGATATACCTATTGGCAGGTTGACATGATGGGCTGTATAACCCTACGTATGCTCGATTCTGAATGAAGAAATCTGATCATGGTTGAGGAGCAATCCAATCCTGATCGAGCAAACATCATTGAGATAATTACCCCTCTCATTTGTAATGTTTTATAACAATGGGCCTTCTTGATAGTTCTCTCAGGTCAAAAGATAGGCTGTAGGAGGAAGACGGCCATCTAAGGTTTCGTGGTTAGATCCTATGATTTGGGAACAGCTAAAAGCCTGTCTAACGTCTTCCCTTCAGACCCCGCATCTTTATTCTGAGTCAGAGAGAGAACGTCAAATATATTCTGCTGTATCAACAGACCACTATTAAGATGATGCTTGTTGCGTGTGGGCAGTTAGAATTATACTATATAGGCGTCACTCTCCGGTAAATCCAAGTGGATAACTTCACACCACATTCAATCCCATACATATTGGCCTAAATAAATCTAACGACCATGAACACAAGAACCCAGTGTATCTTATTTAAATTATTTCGACCTTTTCTCTCTTTCTCCTTTAGGTGAGTACCAACTCCTAACTATATGATAACTTCGATTTTACTAAGAATTCAATGTTGCGTACCTAGGTACCTACCTAACCTAGCAGCTTAGGTACTTATCACTTTTATATGACCTACGGTGTTAGTTTGGCGACATATGTATAAGAGATTGTACAATTGATTATCGAAGTTACATAGTCACATGGTCCCCCCTGAGTGTACCTAAGCTCCTGTGAATGACCTCATACGCGACAGTACTCAATTAAGTAGTGTTACAGTTGTTAACTTTTTTCTATTATACTATTCACACGCCATGGTGTCCTTGGATGTCAAAGGGCGCGCCCCTTGGCGGACCTTGACTAAAAGAGTTCGCCGAAATTCAACAAGACCAGCATATTGATGGTTCCAACTATGTATAATTCATGTCTCGTGAGTTATCTCGTTGTCCATGCTCAAGATGTATATGTTGTGCCTCCCCCTTTCCCCCTTTTCCTCTTTCTTTTTCATCTCCATTATGTCTTAGTTACCCTAAGCTACTAAATCTTAACAATAACTTCGTATAGATCTTCGGCCGATCGGTAAATCCGATGAATCCGATCACGCAATCCGCTGCCGGGATAAGCTACAGAGGGCGCATACTGATGCGACTTACGCACCGACTGTCGGCATGTAGTGACCAAGTGTCCATCTTTCGAACCCCGCGCATCACCATTCAAGAAAGGCGCTTTGGAAATCTCATACGCTGCTATTGGTCGCTTACTTGAAAGCTATACGAAATAAATATCGAGGTGCCCCCTACTCTTCCGTGCAGGAGGATGAGAGACATCTACCCTGAGAATCCGGCTGGGACTAGTGACGCGATGGGCGCAAATAAGGATCTGACCGGGCACAAGCTGCTTCTGGTGGTGCCCTGGGAACTCCCCGCCGGTTATTTCGAGAACCTGCATAAGAAATTCCCCGGTCTCAAAGTCCAACATTCGCATTGGGATACTTGGAAGGAGACCACACTCCCGCCAGACATCTCTGACGAGGACTGGAAGAGCGTCACTATCCTTCTCACGGGACCGAAATTCCCCACGATAGAAGCCGCCCCGAAGCTACAACTAGTCCAGCTCCAGAGTGCCGGCGCAAATTACGTATTAGATAACCCGCTGTTCAAAGACACCAAGATTGCATTCTGCACCGCCAATGGCGTTCACGGGTGGGTTTACTATATTAGTTGCTTAAACACTTTTTGTATTTTCTTTTTACGATAAGATACGTAGGTACTGACTGGTCATGATGTAGACCCCCGATCTCAGAATGGGTAATATGCACCTTTTTAGCAGCGCAACATAATAGTGAGTATATATTCCAATACATCAAACCAATAGCTACCTACAGCTTTCTCATACTCACAACTGAAACTACACAGTCCCCCGCTTTCTAGACAACATGCGCGAAGGCAAGTGGGAGCGCAGCTGGGACGACTCGGACACGCTAGATGCAGTTAGCCAGAGAGTGTAAGTTTGCAGCCGAGAACTGCGCGGAACCGCCTCGTAGAAACTTTAACTAATCTCTTCCTAGCGGCATCCTGGGGTACGGCAGCATCGGGCGGCAGGTCGCACGCCTCGCGACGGCCATGGGAATGGAAGTCTACGCCTACACGAACAGGCCGCGGCCGACGCCCGAGTCGCGCCGCGACAACTCGTACTACGAGCCGGGGCTCGGCGACCCGGAGGGCGTCCTGCCATCGAAGTGGTTCTCGGGGACGAAGCCGGAGGAAGTCGACGAGTTCCTGTCCTCGGGACTGGACTTGCTCGTCGTAGCGGTGCCGCTGACGCCGCTGACCCGGGGCATGCTCGGCGCGGCGCAGTTCAAGCTGCTGGCCGCGAAGAAGACGTACGTGTCGAACATCGGGCGCGGGCCGGTGATCGTCACGGACGACCTGATCACGGCGCTGAACGAGGGCTGGGTGCGCGGCGCCGCCCTCGACGTCACCGACCCCGAGCCCCTGCCGCGGGACCACCCCCTCTGGCGCACCAAGAACGTCATCGTCACGCCGCACGTCAGCGGCAACTCGCATAACTACAACACCCGGCTGCTGACGATCCTGGGTATCAACCTCCAGAGGCTGAGCGAGGAGAAGGAGTTTATGAACCATGTTAGCAGGAAGCGGGGCTATTGAGTTGGTGTGCGTGCGGTCTTGTACACATGCCTGTATTGCGTGGGGGTTACTTCGCGGGATTGTGGGAGGAAAAGATGTTGGTTGGGATAGGAGAACGCCCCCTATTCGTAGCCCCAGTCCATACTTCTCCCGCATGCGCGAACCTCGGGTTGTGCGTGTAAAATAACACCACCTGCGTACATACTCGAGCGATCGATTTTATGAGAAAACTATGAATCAATTTCGACTAGACATGTAACTATCATATATCCGATGCATGATTTATAGATGGGCGTCAATGCATTCGAAGATACATCTCCAGGCCTGTAACTGGGATCGCGAATAAGGTCGCCTCGGTTAATGAGTCTTCACGTGGGAAATATTAGGGGTTCGTGAATAGGAAAATCAGGATTTTTTTTCCGAAGAAGCAGGGAAAGGGAGGTCGTTCGCAAATCTTGGCTCGATTACTCTATCCCTTGAAGGTATCTAGATAAGTTATATAAAATACCTAGGATTTGATACATAGAGATCCCGCAGTTTGAGTTGGCTTAAAGCCTTATGTTGTACATACGATATCGACCTTGTTATGTAGGTCTTTCACGTATTTGCCGCTGTGGGGCATTCCTGAAAGAATTCAAGACGATTATTGGTATACATATAAAGCGTCTACTAGGTTCAGGTATATATGAGTGGCAGTGGCGCATAAGTGATTCAATAGCAGGTACAGAATTCCCGCCTCGCTCGCGTTAGATAGGTCCGGGGGAAGAATGTCAAAATGTCCGAGACCTAGGTAACCTATGGTAGTTAGCTAGCTCTAGAGGCTTGCTGTTTGGGATTGGGCCTCGGTATCATGTAACTCTGTGGCCTTGGATCGAAAAATTCCCCCGCTATTCTCGGCTCTCTCACTAATAAAAGAAACACGAGAGCTGGAACTTTACTTACATACCTATGTAGGTTAGGTACCTAAAGCTAACCCAGTAGCCATGGCCTGTTTTCGCCTGTGGTGTGCTTCGCTCGAGGCTGTCAGGGAGAAAAAGAACATATGATTCTCCCATGTACGTATAATAAAACAAGGATATATAGCGTATATAGTCGTTGGTATGACGGGCACACGATAAAGCCTCCGAAGTCATTATCCCTCGTTAATAAATGTCTCTCTCTCTTTCCATCTACCTGAGATGAACAAACCCACCCCTAAGTTCATTTAATTCTCCCTTCCCCTCCCCCGCCGTTATCTACATACTCATAAATCTTGATACGAACCACCACTATTCGGGACGGCTTTAATTTAAAGTGAAAAGAAAATATAAATATCAAGTAAAAAGAAAGAAAGAAATGGGGGGAAACAACCCCGACCCCGTTATAATCGTCGGCGGCGGCCTCGCCGGCCTCGTCGCCGCCTTCGAGCTCACCCAGCGCAACGTGCGGGTGCTCATCGTAGAGCAGGAATCGTCGGCCAGCCTCGGCGGGCAGGCCTTCTGGTCGCTGGGGGGCATCTTCTGCGTGGACTCGGCGGAGCAGCGGCGCGTGGGCATCCGGGACTCGCGCGCGCTCGCCATGCGCGACTGGCTCGGCACCGCGGCCTTCGACCGCGCGCAGGACTACTGGCCCCGCCGCTGGGCCGAGGCCTTCGTCGACTTCGCCGCCCACGGCATGGAGCCCTACGTCAAGGCCCGCGGGCTCGGGTTCCTGTTCAGCGTCGGCTGGGCCGAGCGCGGCGATGGCACCGCGGAGGGCCATGGCAACTCCGTGCCTCGCTTTCATACCGCCTGGGGCGCTGGCCCGGAGGTCGTGCGCATCTTTGAGGAGCCGGTGCGGGCGGCGGCCGAGAAGGGGCTGGTGGAGTTTAGGTTTAGGCACATGGTGGATGAGCTGATTGTTGATGAGAGCGGGAGGGCGGTCGGGGTGCGCGGGAGAGTGCTGGAGGAGGATGGGGTGGAGAGAGGCGTCAAGTCGTCGCGGACTGCGGTCGGCGAGTTCGAGCTCCGCGGGTCGGCGGTGGTGATATCGACCGGTGGGATCGGAGGCAACGTGGAGGCGGTCAGGAAAGCGTGGCCGGTGGAGCGTCTGGGGCAACCCCCTGAGAACTTCGTCATCGGCGTGCCGGCCCACGTCGACGGGCGCATGATAGAGATCGCCGAGGCGAGCGGCGCGAGCTTCATCAACCGCGACCGCATGTGGCATTACACTGAGGGCCTGCAGAACTGGAACCCCATCTGGCCGCAGCATGGGATCCGCATACTAGCCGCGCCCTCGTCGCTCTGGCTCGACGCCACCGGCAAGCGGCTGCCGCCGTTCCTCTTCCCCGGCAGCGACACCCTCGGCACTTTGAAGCACATCTGCCAGACGGGTTACGAGTACACGTGGTTCATCCTCGACCAAACCATCATCGCGAAGGAGTTCATCCTCTCGGGGTCGGAGCAGAACCCCGACCTAGTAGCCAAGAGCATATGGCAAGTAATCTCGAGCCGGCTCTTCAACTCGAAAGGGCCGGAGCCGGTGCAGAACTTCCAGAAGCACGGGTCCGACTTCGTGGTGCGCGACAACCTCGCCGACCTCGTCGCCGGGATGAACGAGCTCATCGCGGCTTCGCCCGGCGGGGGGCCAACCCTGGACTACGCGCAGGTGCACGCGACGGTCGAGCAGCGGGACGCGCAGTTCGCCAGCGCGTTCAGCAAGGACGCGCAGGCGATGCTCGTGCGCAACGGGCTGAACTACTGGCCTGAGAAGTACGGACGCATCGCGGCGCCGCACCGGCTGCTCGACCCGGCTCACGGGCCCCTGATCGCCATCCGCCTCAACCTGCTGACGCGCAAGAGCCTCGGCGGGCTCGAGACCAATCTCAGCAGCAACGTGATGAAGCCCGATGGGGAGCCCTTCCCGGGCCTCTACGCCGCCGGCGAGGCGGCCGGGTTCGGCGGTGGTGGCGTCCACGGGTATGCCGCGCTCGAGGGCACCTTTCTGGGCGGGTGTATCTTCTCGGGTCGGGCGGCGGGCCGGGCGATTGCGGATGAGCTACTGGGTGAGGAGAAGAAATGAATTATGATAAGGGGCGAGTAAGACGTTTTTCTTCTAAGTCAAGAATATGGGCATCTATATGGTTTATCGTCGTTTTCATGATACGGAATCGGAGTTATACGTGTTTCTTTTATCTAGGTTATAAATACCTACCTACTTACCTAACTCCTATCTAGACTCGATTCTTGAAGTCATAGGAAATAGTATAATCACATCCCTTTAGTTAGCGAACCCAGCTTCCCAGCGGAGTAGTGAGTCTTATAAATCCTATCAAGCGAGTTTCATATTATTCAAGTTTCAATATTTTAGTCTTCCTGGTTATTCATTTATTCATTATATATTTTATATTCAGCTATCTCTCTGCTACATTAAGTGTAGTAGAGCGCAGCGAACCACTACTTGATAAGTAGTCCTAATCAGACTCTGAAGAGTCTTCCTCGTGATCTTCCTCTGGGGGGTGGGGGTATGGCATCGAGAACTGACCGCCTAGCGTATATATAAAGTAGTCTTTAAGCCACTCCTCCTGCTCGTTGGTAAACCTGAACTCGGTTGATTGGCCTATAATCTCCATCTTGAATCCCTTGTGGCCGGAGGAATTGAGTCCAAGAGCGTAATCACGGAGTCCATCCCATGTAAACACCGAGTTAGCGTTGATTGAGAGGGCCTTGAGTGCTGGGAATGAGCTCAAGATCTCTAGAACTGAATCATCCGCTAGCTCGCCACCAAAAGCAAAATCCTCTAAATTAGACAAAGCGTAAGAAAATTGACGGATCTCCTCTGCGGAAACCTGCGCTTGCATTAAATCGAGGTATGTGAGGCTCGTTAAAAGACAGATGGATTCAGTAAGAGGTGGTTGTAACTCGAGTATAAGCCCGTCCATCTGAGGGTTGTCTTCTTCAACCGCTATGCTCTCAAGAGTAAGGCTCTCCAGACTATTTTGCTTTCCTAGAGCAATCCATGTTGCAGTATTGACTGCAAGAGATATATATCGAAACCCCTGGATAACGAGTGAGGAGAGATGGATTCCAGGGGTGGTTAGGACGTCCTGTAGTATCCTCAAACTGTCTAGGACATGTCTAAAAGTTAGATCCCGAAGCGATTTGCAATTGCCAATCCAGGTTGCGATTTCCTTCACAAGTTTATCGTCAAGTGGCCGTTGGAGCTGGTGGTGTAGATCATTTTCAATCACGAGACATTCTAGTTTGGTACACTGAGGAAGGGCGTTGAGATTCCTGATAGCTAGGGGGGTCAGGCTCCCAAGAATGAGTGTTTTCAAGGATCCTGCATGGAAATTCAGGGCACCAAGAGTGTTCTGGGCAATGTCGCTTTTACTAATAATTTCGAAACGCTGAAGACTATTTGGACGAACTATGAACGAGTTAAAGTTAACAATTGCTTCTTTTCTTTTTGATAGGGGTATACTACACTTACGAGCTTGCAAGAAGGCAGCCATGTCCTCGTCGGCGTTACCGCTTTGGTAGTAATAGCAGGTCAAATCTGAAAATTTAGGACAGTGTTTGGCGAGGACGTTAGCTGTTTCGAGGGTCAGGACCGAGCCATCGCGGAGGCGTAACGAGGTGAGTGTGTCAAGGCGTGTTAACCAAACGGGAAGAATGTTATGTGGAATATAATATGCTTCCAGGTGCGCCAAAGCCACTGTCTTCTCATTGTCTTCGGCCAGGGTTTTAATGCTTTTTGTGATGGAGTCGGCACACTTGAGCATACTATCCACGGCATGAATTGTAACCGATCGCGTGTTTAGGTAATCTTGCGCGGGATTGTTATACTTTGGGACAATGAAGTCTTCCATGCCAGGCTCAAGATAGAATCGGCGGACGTCTTTGTTCGTTCTCGCATCCTCAAGACTTTCCTCGAGATCTCCCAAGGATAATGCTCGGATATAGGTGCAGTAAGGGTAGGCAGTTTTCCCCACGCTGGACAAGATGATCGATCTCCATAGTCGTGCTGTGGGAGTTTTGTTTTCACGAAAGGATTCCCCATCAATTCTACACCAAATAAACGTTAGCAAGTCCAGATTCCCGAGAACAATATCGTATAACCAGCACTCTGTTCACGCGGGTTTGTGCTTACCGATAGAGTTGCTCTAGAGCAATACCTGCAACCCTGTGACTGACGAGAGCGCATCGGAATAATGTTGCAAAGTCACGGCAAGCAGCAAGCTCCTGGCATATAAGTAAGATTATATCCTGGGGCAAGGCCAAAGGGTCTGCCATATCTGAGTAGGTGTCTGTTTGGTGGGTGGTGCGCGGAGGGGAAAGGGGGAGTATAAATCGAATCGAAGAATATCGTGACCCAGATATGACGTGAACTGGGCCAAGTTGGTTAACCTAGTGGGATCGGAGACTCCTCTAAAAGGAAGGGTGAAAAAGAATTAGGATATTTGAAGGTGCACGCGTAGATATAATTGGAATTATGTTCAGTGCCATCAATCACTGGTATATGTAGGTGGGTAAGTTGGATGTGAATCATAGCAAGTGCAGCTTAGCCGTAGGTACTACCTAGGTAGGTCAAGTGTTTAGGTAATGTTACTCTGTTGATTCTTTAGCTCTCTACTATGTGTCGATTGATCTTTGGCACGGTACTCCGAAACCCTTGTAGGGAAGGATCAAGAGATAAACAATGCGGGGGAAACGTCGTAACCTACCATGGCAGAACCTGGAAGACTAGAACCGGTAGATCCAATTAACACTGTGTGAGCTACCCCGCGACGCGCTTTCTTCACGCGACTACTTACTTACTTACAGGCTATCTACTTGCTAATGTTACACCCGCTAACCCTCCTTTACGTACCTCGTGCATCTACAGCTGCAGTTGATCACTACCTGCCTAGATAACCGAATACTTTAACCTGGCTTCATTAAGTCTTATCGCAACCCAGTGCAAAAGAAATATCAATTCAGATAACCACAATATTGATCTCCAATCTAATCTAAAGTCGAAGACCCCACTCGGATTGGTATCAACCTAGGTTAAGTTAGATTAGGTTGAGCTGTTGAAGCTGGACTGAGCTGAGCTCTGACATACTACTACTGCTGCTGCTGCTGCTAGACACATCAAATAGTCCACCTCTATTGATCCGACTAACAACACCCGAATCACAATCATATCGTCAAAACGTGTTTATATGGTCAAAAGTTAGTTACCCACACGCCGTCATGGCCGTGCTGCAATTCACCCTCAACGAAAACGGCGTCGGTGGCCTACGAGATGCGCTTCTGTGCCTTGGTAAATTCAGCGAAGAGGTATCCCTCGAAGCTAAGAGAGATAGAGTAAGTCATATACATACATACATATATATATATGTAACTTGGTATTAACTTCGTCTATGAAGCTGGTGTTGACCGCCCTTAACTCGTCCAAGTCGGCCTACGCCTCTTTTGCCTTTGCAGCCAACCGGTTCTTCTCCAAGTACCACTACGAAGGCATAGCTCAGCATCGAGACAAGTTCTTCTGCAAACTGTACAATCGGGTGAGTTGCCTCTGATGATCCTTTCCTTCTGTTCATTTATCAACACGATTTACCTAGGCTCTATTATCCCTATTTAGAATTCGAAGTGGAGATCCTCTACACGAAAGAGAAAAAGACACTACCATTGATCGATGCGACGTTGCCATCATTGATGAGGCTGGCAAGAAAAGTCGATTTGTGGCCAAGATGGTGTTTCGCAACGGTACGTTTACCGGTCTTGTCTCGACTTACACCCCCTTTCCTTCTTGACTAACTAGCTAACCCTTTAGGTATCACCACTAAATACCGTTTACCGTTCGAAATCAGCCCGCCAGTACATGCCAAGTTTGACGAGGAGCAGGCCATCAATAATTGGTCCATCTCCTCGAGAACCCTACGCAAACTCATGGACCACTTCGGCCCTGGTATAGACTACCTAGATATCCATCCCGAGGGCGATTCACTCGTAAACTTTACCTGCTTTACCGAAAAAGTCGTAAACGGTGATGGTGAGCATATCTCATATCTTAGATAGCCCTTGATGAGACTGACTCGATTGCCAGAGGTCCTGAAGAAACCCCTGCAAACCTCTATCGCCGTCGAGCAGGACGAATTTGAAGACTTCGCAGTCGAAGAGGACAAGCTCCACATCGTCATCAGTGTCAAAGACTTTAGGGCCATCATCCAACATGCCGGAATCATCGGTGGCAACATATCTGCTCACTACTCTATGCCGTCTAAACCAATGCAGCTCAAATACCACGCAGACGGCATCAAGTGTGAATTTCTCTTAATGACGGTTGGCGAACGTGGTGCTCCTGGCCAAAAGACCAGGAAGGCTCGGGCCAGTTCAAAAGCTAACCAACCACAACTAGAGGCCGCTGTAAGCAGATCGGCTTCGCACGCTCCCATGCCTCCGCCCCAGCCACCTCGTCAAGAGCCAATGCCATCTTTGAGGCCGTCCATAACCCGCCCTTCACAGCGTCCACCCCCCGCAACTCTTGAGTCGGACTCCCTATTCGTGCCTCAAGACAACGACGAACAGTGGGAACCCGTGAATGTCGGCGACGAGGAGGATGAAGAGGACAATGCTCGCTTGGAATGGGATGCTAGCGGCGATCCGGTGAGCATATTCTTGTCTACTCTTTCAAAACTTTTCTTCGTTCTATTAACGCGCAGTGTAGCATCCATCTTTGAGGAATGTCAGATCCATGGCGGCCAATCCACCAGCTGCTGAAGCTAGAAAGGATGATACCTCGGACGCATTGAATTTTGAACCGACACAGCGTCTGTCACAGGTCCGTCGATTTGGTCTATTCGGCGATT
The DNA here is from genome assembly GCA_022578605.1 of Camillea tinctor. Lineage (NCBI taxonomy): Eukaryota > Fungi > Ascomycota > Sordariomycetes > Xylariales > Graphostromataceae > Camillea > Camillea tinctor. Next base: position 100,596 of record MU394114.1, read on the forward strand.
AGAAGGCCTACCGAGTTCTCTCTTTCTTTCTTTTCCTTTCCCTCCTCTCTTCCTTTAATTCGTCGCGTACGTAAATCGGCAATTCGTTATCCTTCCTTGAGTAGGCTGTATATAGGTATAGATGGGATCTTCAGAGGAATATCCCATCGACCGCAATATGGATCCAAGAGGTAGCACATCCTGCCCCGATGGCTGTAATCTGGGTGCCCTCGGGTAGGTTCTTCAACGATGCAAGCACGTTCCATCGACCCTTGACGTCTCCGGATTTATCTGTCTGCGGCCCGCAGTTCCCGTGCTCGCCCCAGCCCCAAGCCAGTACGTCACCATCTTCTGTTAGGACCAAAACATGCTCGCTTCCAGCTGCAATATCCGATATGGCTGGCACGGCGGGTGGGGGTAGTTGACCATGGTCATCTCTGCCCCATGCGATCAGCGAACCATCCCGCTTGAGAATGTAGATACTTCCCCAGCTCGCACTGATCGCCTTCCAGCTCGGTACTTCGATCAGCGCTTTGCTCTGTAGCCCCCATTTATCAGCCCCGATAACCAGGATTCTTCCATCCCCAGGCTCGGCAATGAGACAAGTAGTATATTGACAGCAAACGGCCTTGGCCACTTTGAAATTGACATTCTTTATCTGTCGGGGATATTGGTATACTAAGTCACTGCCGTCTTCCACTCGACCAAGTTGTCCCTTCCGTCCGTTTCCCCAGCCGTAGACATCCCCATTATCAAGCACGATGACGACGTGTTTAAAACCGGCGGCAACGCCCTTCACTTCAGTGCCGGTTGGCGGGAAATCAACGAGTAAATGAGGTTCTCCTTTTGAAGGTACATCCATACCGGGGCGCGCCACGTTGTTTTCCGTATTACCACAGATATACACCCGTGTTGCCTTACCATGGGCGTCCTCTAGTACCAGAACTGACGAGTCCCATGTACAAGCCGCATACAATACGGGGCCCAGGCTTTCTGATGTGGAGAGGACAAGCTCACGAAATTGCGGCACATCCTGTTCAGAATTAGAAACAATGCCACAAGAGTTGGTTGTAGAATCACCGCTCCAATAGGCCTTGCCAGACTCGGTGAGGATGATCGTGTGGTTACCCCCGGCTGCGACTCTGGTGATCATGTTCTTGGGGGCTTCACAAGCAAAGCGAACTTCCTTAGGTACTGATACATCTTCTCTGTGTCCCAGGCCAAGCTGGCCAGATCCGTTGGATCCTAGTGCGAACAGACCGTCCATATTTATTTAATCCGCTATGGTAAATTCGAAATTGTCCTGCGACGTCCCCTTAGGCGATTGTTATTTTTACCCTGGACTTTACTTACGGGTTTGGACTTATAGCGGGTCTCACTGCGATTACTTAAGTAGTCGGCACTTGCCTACCATTGGACCTGAATTAGACGTCCTTCTACATATAAGTACTCTAGCGATAAGGTTCAAGCACCTAACCTAGGTATGTAGATAAGCATAAGCTATCTCCGGAGTAGACCTGAATATTCTTCCGATACCCATTTTCGACCTAGCCCCACTAAAGGTGGATCGTATTGGAGAAGTACAAATTGGACTCCGAAATTTTTCTTAGTTCAAGAAATTTTTGATTTTCTTTTTACCTTGCACAACCATTCCCAGAAGTTTTCTCTTTCTCGACCTACAAAAACCCTGCTCTTGACTCAACTCGATGGCTGGTCTTTGAGCTCTAGGATCTGAGAATAAAGACAGGACTACAAGAATGTGACACCTTTGTTAATTCGAACTTCTGGGTTTCGGTGGTTCAAATCAGTCAGACCAGGCCAATTCCGATCTACATCGTCGCATCGTGCCAACGCAGCATCTAGATCCTGCTTTCCTTCTTCTAACGTGTTCCCACGCAGTCGCGAGTCTCTATATTATCTCCAGCCACCATGGCAACGAACGGTGCTGCTAACATACCTACTGGGATGGAGAACTTCGTCGTGGGCATCATCGGTATGGGCGACATGGGAAAGATGTATGCTCGGAGGCTCAGTGATGCTGGATGGAAGTAAGAGTTCCCCAGCAATCCATGGTTTTGGTGTTGGTATCGCTTCTAGCCTCTAGAACTAGAAGCGGCTGAGTCTCCATACTTCAACTGGGTAAGTCGATTTATTTGCATCGTTGATGCTTCCCTTCACCAGCCCTGCATATGATGACTTGAGTGCATTTGGCTCGAGCATTGCCTTCAGCTCGCTGGATCGGCCATTCTGGCTCCCGGCATGGTTGTTGGCTTTCCATGATGTCACTTCTCAGCTACCTTACAAATTTCTGTCTGAAGCACCTAGCAACACTACCTTTATATTCCAACATTCGTAGTTATAGTAACAGTGTGTGCTAACAAGCTATCTTACAGGTACGCACCAAGTGCTGACAGTACGCATGTGAGTAGAATCGTAGCGTGTGACAAGGAAGACCAGTATGAAGAACTGCGTCAAGAGTTCTCGAGCAGGGTGAATACTAGTAGTTGCCTATTCTCAAACCGGACTCAGGCTGAGAGTTATCTAGACCAATATACAAATTCTTCGAAATGGTCATCTTGTGTCCCGAGCGAGTGACTATATCATTTACAGTGTAGAGGCTGCTGCTATAGACCGCGTCGTAGCCCAATATGGTCCTTGTACGAGAAATCCGTTTCATTTCCAGCCTACTCTGACTAAATGATTCTACAGCGACTAAACTAAACGCTATCGTCGGCGGTCAGACCTCTTGCAAGGACCCTGAGATAAAAGCCTTCGAAGAGCATCTCCCTTCCGATGTCGACATTGTTTCGTGCCATTCTCTGCACGGTCCGGGGGTAGATAGCAAGGACCAGCCCCTAGTACTCATAAAACATCGTGCTTCCGACTCGTCTTTCGAGAAAGTCGAGACCGTCCTTCGCTGTCTACAGTCGAAACATGTCTACCTCACAGCACATGAGCATGATCGTATCACAGCTGATACGCAGGCTGTGACCCACGCGGCCTTCCTCAGCATGGGTAAGGCGTGGCATGCGATGCGTCAGTTCCCCTGGGAGGGCGCACGGTATGTCGGCGGAATCGAGAATGTCAAAATCAACCTCATGCTACGCATCTACAGCCAGAAGTGGCACGTGTACGCAGGGCTCGCGATTCTTAATCCCGAAGCGCGCAAACAAATCGATCAGTACGCCAAGTCGGTCACGGAGCTGTACAAGTTGATGCTAGGAGGTCATCGGGAAGAGCTACGCGCTCGTGTCTTTGCCGCCAAGGAGAAAGTGTTCGGCGCGGACGAGGCGGAGGGGGGGCAGCCAAAGTGGGCAGACAAGCCCCTGCTGCGCGACGAAGTGCTCGACCAATTCACGCTGCGGCCGGCCGGCACGGGTGACCAACCCCCGCTACCGAACAACCATCTCTCGCTGCTGGCTATGGTGGACTGCTGGAGCGCCCTCGGAATCGTGCCCTACGACCACATGATCTGCAGCACGCCGTTGTTCCGCCTTTGGCTCGGCGTCACCGAGCACCTGTTCCGCCGCCGCGACGCCCTGGAACACGCCCTCCGTGTCGCCGTTGACGATAACACGTTCCGCTCTGACGATCTCGAGTTCACTTTCGCCGCTAGAGGGTGGGCCGAGTGCGTCGGCCTCGGACACTTCGATACCTGGCGCGAGCGCTTCGTCGAGACGCAGCGCTTCTTCGAGCCGAGGTTTGCGGGCGCGATCGATATAGGCAATAAGATGATCAAGGCGGTGCTAGAGAGTACAAGGCATTAATTTTATTTTTTGAATTCTACTCTTTTAGATAATCCTTTGAAAGACGTCCCTCATAGGTCGGTTTGGGATGCGATGCTCTCTTAGGTGTGTGGCAGGGGGTGAAAAGCTGGAGAAATCTTTGAAGCCATCGTTGCTATCATGTTGTGGGACTAGCTAAAGACCATTTGTCTATTCGCGGTTGATATTTCTAGAGCATTGATTTTTTTCTTTTCGCATAGACAGGACATATTGACATCTTACGTCTAGTACTTCAGCATCATCTATGAGAACACGGATCTCGAAATAACCTCACAATCACCCTTATGAGACGTAAACTCGGAATAATGGGTTCTGTATTCGAACAAGGAATGGAACATGTCTCGTGACTACTTGATCTTCGTAGTGACAGACATAACAATCTTACACGGGTTTGACCGTCGTCATTCAATCCCATCCCATGCATCCGGGCCAATGCTATCCACCCTATCCAGCTATGTACTCACAAGCGCCGACCGAAAAAAAAAAAAGGACAGGGAAATAAACAAACAAAGGAAACATCTACCGTAAGAGTATAGTGATATGAGAAGAAACAAAAAGCAGGGTATCTATAGACTCGAAATATATCTGTGCTGCGCTGCGTGTTGTATCCATATTCGTCTATTTGTCCCTCTTTCGCCAACCCACGAGTCCCTCACGGGCTCTGTTCCAGGTATCTACACGCCGTCTGGACAAGCTTGGAGACCTGATTAACCTGTGCGATGTCCAAGGTTAGTACCCAAGCTCTAAAAGAGGAAGTCTTCAGCTAGTCTCAGAACTTACATTCGAACTCTCGAACACGGCGAAGTGATCGCAATCGAGGTCCAGCACCGGCACATCAGCGCCCACGATCCGCGCCCACGTCTTCGCGCTCTGCGCGCGGAACGACGCGCTGCCGAGCCACGGGTACGCCACCCCGCACAGCGCCTCCGTGTCGAAGCTGCGCGTGCAGTGGATCAGCACGCACTTGACGCCCGCATCGCCTGCTCGCCGCTCCGCGCTGTACCGCTCCAGCATGCCCGCGTGCCGGCTGAACTGCGCCGCGAGCGCCGCCCGCGTCTGCGCGCTCGCCGGCAGCCGCCCGACTACCCGCGCTACCACCGCCTCGGGCAGCGCCTGGTGGTCCGCCGGCGGCGGCGAGTCGATCAGGATCACGCCGCGGACGGCGCGCCCGTGGCGCTGCTGCAGCTGCCGCGCTACTTCGTAGGCGAGGACGCCGCCGAATGACCAGCCTGTGTGCGTGTTAGCTTTTTCTTTTCTTTTCTTTTTTTTTTCTCGGGGTGAGGTGCGTGCAGGCTACTTACCGCCTAGCAGAACGTCGTCGCAGCTCGCGAGCCCGGCCCGCTCGATGTACAGCCCCGCGAGGTCCTCCATCGTCCGCACGCTCGGGTTGGCCTCCATGCCGAAGTCCAGGCTGGACACCCCGAATAGGTTGTGCCCCGCCAGCGCGAGCCGCCCGTACATGCTGCTCTTGCCGCTGCCGTCGTGGAAGAGGTACAGCGCCGGCGCGCCGGGCACGTGCTTCCCGAGCTTGGCGGGGAACCCGGCTTCGACGGGCTTGGCCGGGAGCAGGTGGTTCTCGGGCTTCTTGGCGTCGTCGTCGCCGTAGGTGGACCCCGAGGATGCCGGGGTCGGCGGCGCGATCGTGGTGGTCGCCGCGGTCGCGAGCTCTTTGCCGAGCATGCGCTCCAGGTCGTCGACCGTCAGGCTCGGGATCGAGTCGTGGTCCTGGAGGATGCTGGTCTTGAAGCGTTCCTGCAGCTCGTGCGCTAGCTCCATGGCGCCGAGCGAGTCGACGCCGAGGGAGTCTAGGGAGGAGAACTTGTCCCCCTCGGTGATGTCGAGGCCGAACACTTCGCGCAGGACGTCTTGCACGTTGTTGGATGCTTCGCTGTCGATTGGTTTCTGGTCCGGGGTCGTGGGTTCTACGACCATGACCCCGCTGTCTTGGAGCATGTTATCTTCGGCGGACTCGGCCGGAGAAGGGGGGAACGTCTCAGTTATGAGACCGGCACCCACGGCCTTCTCGATATCTTGTACGGTGTGACAGGACTCGAGATCGATATTGACGTTGGCAGCTTGGGGGAAGCGCTGCTTCACTACATCAGACAGCTCAATAAGAAGCAGTGAGTCGATCCCGAGCTCTTCGAGTGTGGTCATAGACTCGAGAGGCTTGCTACTATCGAGGCCGCACACCTCGCGGAGGATGGCGTGTAGGCTGGACTTGGCTTTCTCCTGCTGAAGGCCGTTAATGTTGGAAAGTCGCAACGCGGAATTCTGAGAGCGCTGTCCCCGGGGCTCGTGGGGGGCATTAGCGGTAACAGGTGCGGCCGCTGACCTGGTTCTAGCCGGCAGCGCCGCACTGGCACCTCCCGAGGTGCGGGCAATCCGGGCTAGGTGGGACTTGAAAGATCGCAGCGAGAGTTTCTTGAACGCCATGCCCTCAACCCAGGCAACAACCTCTCCTGCGCTATTCAGAACGTAAGAGTCGCCAACCACTGAGTGGCCTACGTCCACGAGGCTGCAGTAGATATCGAGCTCCTGGGTCAATTCGGCAGCGTCCATAGGGACGACAATCCGGTCGATCTTAGAGCAAATACACCCTGTCTCAGCGTTGACCTTGAAATTGGCGATAAATCCTGTCGCGTGCAACATGGTGTCGACAAAGGCTGGGTGGCAAATGAAGTGAGTTTGCGTGGCCGAGGACGGTAGCTGGAAGGTTCCAAAGCCCTCCAACCCTGAGCTGCTGATGGTGAGATGCTTCATGGTTTCTAGAGGCTCGCCGTAGGTAACGACACGGGGAAAGATGATATTGTACATAGTGTTGGCGGAGAACCTCTCCGACTGGTGTCCTGGCTGCAGGAAAACGCTTTCACGTTGTCTCTGCACAAAAGCAGTCTTCCGGAGAACCAATTCTCGAACAGTCTCCAGGGGCATCGAGGATAACGAGCCATTGCAGTAACTGCTGCTAGTTGAGGAGGTGGACTCAAAGTTGTAGCTATTCTCAGCGGTAGACACATCGGGGCGTAGAGCTATATTGAGCTTAGACGTCTCGTCTTCACTGTATATATAGGGATGCTCAAAGGTGACGTCGGATATGAGACGATGAGTGGTCTTAGTCGGTCCATCGAGGATATCGGCGGCTTCAAGTGCCAGCTCTACGTAAATCGATGCGGGACACATGGGAATATCGCCTACCACGTGGGCCTTGATGTAGGGAGCCATTGCGTCCACGTTAGCAGGGAATTCAACCATAGAATCCTTCTCCGTGCGAGTGGTCTGGTTAATAAACTCGTGCGACGGGAGTACCGGTTTCCCATTTTCGGCATTGTCTAAGTCCTTTGACCTATATCGCTCCTGGAATGGAACAACAAATTCGGTAGCGGCCAAAGGGTAGCGCGGAAGACCTTCGATGAACGTTGAACCGGTTCCTTCGTAGACTTCCCGCCACTTGAGGCTAAACCTTTCTAGATACAGCGTCCGCAGGCCCCGGCACAGGACAATCCAAGGTAACTCCTTGGGGCTCAAGGAAGGAATGAATGAGCATTTCTCAGTGTCAAACAGACCCTTGAATTTAGGGATAGCTAGTTCGTTATCAGTATTAATTTAGTTCAGAGCTGTGATTAGATATGACTTACTTGCAGGCGAGGGGCCGACTTCGAGGAACGACATGTTAGTGTCAGCGTACGCCTTAGCTAGGTTTTTGGCTAGCTCGTAGAGCTTCACGCAGCCACGAGCCTGCTCGGCAAAGTAATCGGAGGTGATGAGTTCCCCTGAGGAGAGTATCCTCCCGTAGAGCGTCGAAGCTACCTGAAACCTGGGCCTACTGAGCTTCACAGACGACAAGAGGTTACGAAAGTCGGTCATCATGGGATCCATGGCTGAAGAGTGATAGCCGAATGCGACATCGAGCTTCGTGGCTTTGCTGTTCCTAGACTTGCAGATATCGATAAATGCATCCAATGATTTGATGGGGCCGGCTACGACAGTGTCTTCAGGGCCGTTCTCACATGAGATACTTAGGTCACGCAGCTTCGGGTGGCTAGTAAGGAGATCTTGTATGGCAGGCGGCGATAGACGACTGGCCACCATGCCGGTGGAGTTCGATTCACAGAGGCGGGCCATCAATTCGGCTCTCCGGGCCACTAGTAGCAGGGCATCACTCAGGGATATGATCCCGGCTATAGAGAAGGCAGCATACTCGCCGAGGCTGTGACCGACAACTAAGTCTGGCTTGACACCCCAGGCCATCCAGCTCTTTGCGAGAGCAAATTCGAGGACAAAGCATGAGCAGTGTTCGGTGATGGTCTTGTCTCGGATGCTGAGCTTGGCATGACCGGCCGAGTCGCCGGAAAGGTACGGAGTAACAACATGGAAACCATGAGATTCGAGTATGATGTCGCACGTTTGGGCGATCTCTTGGAACATGGGTAGGGTCTCAAAGAGCTCATTCCCCATACCGCAGTGGATGCCTCCCTGGCCGGAGAAGACGAAGACAGTCTGAGGTGACTGTTTTGCGCGGCGGGGGACAATCTGCTCCTCTCGCAGCCGGGCCAGTATTTCATCGTGGGTCCCACCTATAGCAGAAAGACGGTATGCGTCGAATTGCTCCCTCCGAGCGTTTACAGAGTAGCAGAGGCTTACGAGGTCCGCAGAGTTTGCATTTGCTTCCATGAAAGCGATAAGCTGTTCCCGTAGACGCTCAAGTGCCGCCGCCGATTTGGCGGAGAGGTTGAGCACTTGACACGAGCGCGGCGGCAACGACTGCACCTCGCGCTTCTCGGTGTATTCTTGGACGATGATAGCGGCATTGGAGCCTGCCGCTCCAAAATTGTTTAGCAGCGCGGTTCTGCAAGAATTCGTATTGTTATTCCACGGCGTCAGCTGGGTAGGGATAATGATATTGTCGGCTGGGTTGATGCCAAGACGCGGATTCACTTTGACAAGGGAACTCTGTGGAGGGATCTGCTTGTGCTTCAACATAAGGAGCAACTTGGAGAGACCTGCAATGCCCGATGCAGCTTCGGCATGGCCAATGTTGCCCTTTAGTGAGCCTAGATAGAGAGGGTTATCGGCAGACCGCACAGCACCAACAGCAGTCTTGATACTGCGTGATTCCTCATAATCTCCAGCTTGAGTGCCTGTGCCGTGAGCCTCTACAAAACTGATGCTGTCTTGGCTAACACCGCTCTTCTGGATGAGTCTTTTGAGTAGGGCAGCCTGTGCTCTATGGTCTGGGTGAGTGATCGACTTGGCTTCACCACACTGGTTTACCTCAGCACCGCGAATGACACCAAGAATGTGATCTCCTTCTGCCACGGCCTGGGACAGACGCTTCAAGACAACCACTCCGCAGCCTTCAGCGCGACAGTACCCGTCAGCGCCTTCGTCAAAAGGCTTGCATTGACCGGTCTGGCTAAGGAAATGCGCACGTGCAAGGCCCAAATACATATCTGGGCTGGAAATAACATTGACGCCACCAGCCAGGGCGGCTGTGCATTCCCCTGTCTGAATTGCTCGGCAAGCCTGGTAGATAGCCACTAATGAAGAGGAGCAGGCCGTGTCAATCACGACAGACGGCCCTTTAAATCCAAAGGCGTACGATATTCTACCGCTGAGAAAAGCCCTCAGTGTCCCAGGACTATAGTATACATCTTGGGAGTCACGGAGGTTGTCAACGTAATCGCCTGTTGCTACGCCGACGTAAACACCCATAGTCTCTCTCTGAAAGGTGTTGGTAGCGTCAGGGGAGTAGCCAGCATCCTCTAAGGCTTCGAAGGATGCATGCAGGAGTAATCTCTGCTGGGGGTCAATGGATTTAGCCTCGCGGGGAGATATATTGAAGAAACTGTTGTCGAACTGGAACGGATTGCTGAGAAAATTGCCATATTTGACCGGCATCCACCGTGAATCCCCATGGCTCGGTTGAGAAGTGCGGAAGTACTGTGAGACGTCAAACCGCGTGGATGGTACCTAAGAAGAACTTGTTAAATACAATGGATATATGAGGTGAGGTGTCTAACTCACTTCAGAGACAGCGTTGATGCCATGCTTAAGCATGTCCCAAAACTGGGTGGAATCCTCCCCAGAGGGGAACTTCGCCGACAACCCAATGATGGCGATGTTATCCTCAGATTCCAAGGGTGATGGCTGAGTTGAATTCACCGTTACGAATTCCATGTTTGGATTCAACTTTGACGAGCGCGCGATGAGGCGGAGAGAACCAGTGTTAGGCCCAAGCAAGACGGCGCGTACTTTTCCAGAAGAGGTCGCCTTGATTGTGGTTGCTTGTAAGTACTCCCATGACTTCTTCCAGTCAACGGGCTCAAGCAACATGTGCTGCAGGACAACTTCAAGTAATGGGTAGCTAGAATCTAGAAGCTGGCCAGTTGCAGTTGATAACATCGGAACCTCGATTAGTCCCCAGTCGGGGAATATTATAGCCCTTTTTTGTACATCTTTTAAGATCTCTTGAATGACGACATCCATTGCAGGGCCCCCATGGTAGTACCCATGGATGTGAGGATAGCGAGCCGGGACCGACGCAGGCAGCGCGGTGTCTTTGAAGTCGCTGAGTGTTTTAGGCTCGCCGGTCAGCGATACCATATCATCACAAAACACTGCAGAGACACGTAGAGGAAGCTTCTGCGGCTGCCACATCTGTTAGTATCGTGTTTACCATGATGTAAAGGGCAATAAGTTCATACCGAGCTAGCGTTAAAGGTGTCCACCTTCTCCTGAAGCTCTTTGGCCGAGCAACCCCTGATTGTAACGGCCCAGGGTTCGTGTGACCGGCCTCCCGATACTTCATGGCAAAATATGCTCACCCTAACCCCTATCCAGAACGCCAGGCGGAAGCCATCGACGGCATAATTAATGAATTCTGCAGGGGCCGACTCGGGGAACGAGGCCGCCACGGCAGCAGCAATCATGCCACTGCATACGCCACTAGTCTGGCTTACATAGTTATCCGGATTTCTCGACAGAAAAATGACAAAGTCGAATATCTGATGTACATAAAACGTAATCGACTCCAGTACTGCATTTGACTGGTAGTTAGATGGTGGCGTAACTAGACTTTCCGGCTTGTCAAATATCTCGCGTACGTCTGGGCCTAGGACACCTTCTTCGTCACCCGTTAGGCTATCGATCTCTTCATGAAAAGAATGAAAGCATCTTTGGAGGAAATCCTCTAACGTCCTTCTGGTCTCCAGGGGTTTATCTTGGAGATAATCAGCCAGCCGATTCGCATAATGGGCATTTGATCCCTGGGCGGCAAAGAGGAGGATATCCGAGGTGTGAGCCATTGTTGAAGTTGGCTCAAAAGTTTTCAATGTATTTTGCGGCGATGAGGCACAATCGAAGCGCGGTAACGAGAGAGATAAAAAACAAAATACACTTAAGGAGCAAGCCTTATTTGAACATTAGATAATACAAGACACTCCCATGTATCCCTGGCTTCACTCGAAACTCAGCATGACAGGCATGAGGCCAGATTGCCAACGAAGTCGGAAGGGACCCGCGTATGTGATGGATGAATAGACCTCCACCTTGTGAGCCTTACAGGTTGATACGAAATACTCCAGGATTGCAACATGGTTTCCTTATCTTTGTCAAATTCAAAGAAACTTAGTCAAACATGGATATGATATCAGGGCCACATGTTGTTGGTGGGACAAAATAAACAGAGACCAGACAGCCTAATGCTGTGGTTCGAATATGCTAAGATTGGCAGTATTAACCGGGGTTCTCCTACTTCGTCCGTTGCTATCTTGGTATGTAGTTGGGCAACCGACCATGACACTACATAATGAATTAGATGAAGCTTGATTGGATGCGATCAATTGTAGCTTCGACATGCCGAGATGAGATACGCAATGATCTCACGATTCCCTATGGAGAACGAGTTGAATGTAGTGTCGCTAGGTCGGATTAGAATAGTCCTACGGACCCGAGTCTAGATATCTGTGCTGAGTTCAGAGTCTCTAAACCGGTTTGAATTGGTTACTCCGGTCCATACGAACTCTCTCAACACACAAAGAGCTAAGAGCATCCTGCGCCTATGCACTGAGCTTGCAATTGTGGAAAACTGGATCACCGGATCGCCTGTTAGGTAATAGAGCGTCAATATACGCAAGACCATCAAATCCCCATTGCGCCCAAAATCTGTTGCATCACTGAACTTCAAACTTCCCTCTCGTCTCTACCATCTGTTTATTCTGTTGAGTCTTGAAGTAGTTGCAAACAGAAAGGGTTTAGTTTTCTTCCCACCTCCAGCCTTCTCAAGAAATGGCTGTCCAGAAGCTTGACCGGTTTCAAAGGCCAGCCCTGGCTTTGAGGAATGACCAGGCTGGAGTGAAGTCGCTACCGGAGCTTATCCGGTTTAACGCAGAGAACAACCCGAATCACTTGTTCTGCTTGCAGGCCGAGTTGAGTCGAGCAGTTGGATCTGTGGGTGACAGTAGCCCGCCGGGATATGATGTCCGCAATATCACAATGAAGCAGTTGCAAGGAGCAGTTAATTCCTGTGCTCTATGGATAACTCAAAATCTGATAGAGGATGACAAGGATTATACGCACCCAATAGCTTTGTTTATGGAAAGTAATGTTGGGCTCTTCGTCTACCTAGCCGCACTGCTAGAGGCAGGCCTGCCGGTGCGTCCAATAACATATTGTCTGAAAAACAAAAATGCTGATAACAAATTAGGTGTTGCTTCTCTCCGCTAGGCTGAGTCCTTCAAGTGTGAAGCATCTTCTAGGAGAGACAAAATCGAAGACCATACTCGTCTCGGAACGGATGAAACCAATAATAGAGCAGGAGCTCAGCGGCACCGCGAGCGTTAGGGTCTCGGCACCATATACTAGGTTCTTTGACCAGTCTGGTTCAAATGGCACCGAGTCAAATTCAAATGGCCAGCACCATGTTAACCAGCCCAAACAAAGTCCCTTGATACTGCATAGCTCGGGGACAACAGGCATGCCAAAACCTATCCCCGTCAGTTATATGTATCCCATCGTATACGCGGCGTGTCATGAGTTCCCGGAAGAGCTGAACATAGACTGGGTCAATATGTCGACTTTGCCACTATACCACGGCTTTGGGCTCTTAGCACCTTGCTTGAGTCTGTCCGTTGGTCTTGCCTGTTGTTTCCCCCCGACATCTGTTATCCCAGCAGCAAATTCGACCATAAGCCTCCTTTCTACATTCTCTGCCAAGTCCCTCATGACAGTACCAAGCATCATAGATGATATTCTCTCCCTCCAAGAACCAAAGCGCTCCAGCGCACTAAGCCTTGTTGAAGATCTTCGGTTTGTTGCGATTGGCGGGGGTGCGCTAAGTGTCGATAGCGGCAGCGCATTAGCAGAACGCGGAATCAAGTTGCTCAACCACTACGGAGTAACAGAAATAGGGGCCCTGGCCCCAATATTCTGTCCTGGGCCCGATTATGATTGGCATTATTTGCGGCTCCGTGCTGATCTCGGTCTTCAACTGAAACCAATCGATCAAAACGGCGCCACTGAAGGAACTCGGAGGTACAAACTCCTTGGTTTCCCCGTGGGTACGAGTGATACTTTTGAGATCCAGGACGAGATGGAGGTAAATCCGAACTCTTCTCGTCCCGAAGTCAGGTTATTAGGCCGACGGGACGATATGATCGTGCTAAAAACGGGAGAAAAGGTCCTCGCCCGGCTCCTAGAAGACAACTTGACAGCAGATAGCCACATAAAAAGTGCAGTGTGTCTAGGCAACGGCCGCTTTGAAGTTTTAGTTCTCGTAGAACCATCCGGTTCTACTACACTATCCAGCACGGAGTTCCTTGAATACACATGGAAACTGATTCAAAGCATTAATCCTGTGCTTGACGAGCATGCGCGCGTCTCATCCAAATCGGCCATTATTGTAAAGTCCCCCACAAAGCCCATCCCTAGATCAGACAAGGGATCTATTATGCGCAGGGAAGTGCATCTAGCCTTTGAAGAGGAGATAAAAGCAGCGTATGCCTCTCTAGATCTAGAGACAGCACCGAGTGTGTCGCTAGATCTTGAGAACATGGAGCAGAGCATCAAGACGATAATACAATCTGATCTAGGGGAAAAGTTGAAGCACATCCAACTCGGTAACGATGACGACTTCTTCGAGAGAGGAATGGACTCCTTACAATCTGTTCGTTTAGCACGCCTACTAAGCGCTGCTCTACGACAAACTTCAAGGGAAGAGTCAGAGCAAGAGAAGATATCTGGTATATCAGCAGAATTCATCTACCAGCATCCAACAATCCGGCATCTTGCAAATGCATTAAGTTTAATTCTTTCAGGTAGTGAGGCACCCACACCCACTGAGCGAGATCGCCTCGGTGAGATTAAAGATCTGCTTGCCGAATTTACCACTGCATCATTCCGCAACGACCTAGGCCTCCTTTCAGAGACGGGAGACAAGGTCATCTTGCTCACAGGGTCCACAGGTAATCTAGGGGCTCACGTGCTAGGTCGTCTCGCTCGCGACAATTCAGTTCGAAATGTCATCTGCCTCAATAGGTCTCGGCCTGTGGAAAAGATCAATGGATCTAACGGGGCGTCAAGTAGCAAAGGTATGCAGGTTCGACAGCGGGCTAGTCTGACCTCGGCCGGGATTGAGCTAGACGAGCGAGCCTGGGGGAAAATCAAGTTCCTAGAAAGTGGTGATGCATCAAAACCCTTTGAGCTGAGTCAAAGCCAAATGGACGAGCTTTCTGGATCAGTGACACATATTGTGCACCTGGCGTGGCCGATGGACTTCAAGCGAAAGCTACCGAGTTTCCGACCGCACCTGGAAGCCGTACAAACGTTTGTAGATATCGCACGCGCGGCCCATGCGAATCGTCGACAGAACAAGGTGCGCGTATTGTTTGCATCTTCAATCGCTGTAGTCCGGCATTACGCAGATCGCACAGGTTCCAACACGGTGCCCGAAGCCATGGTAAAAGACCCTCTCGTCACAACCGGGATGGGCTACGCAGAAGCCAAATGGGTTTGCGAACAGATGCTAACTGAAGCCATAAAATTGCATGGCACAGAGCTGGAGACAGTCATTGTACGAGTTGGTCAACTAAGTGGACCGGAGAAAAATGGAGCGTGGAAAACAGAAGAGCATATACCTGCCCTACTCAAAGCATCTCAAATGGTATCGGCACTTCCCCGTCTCGAAGGCGTAAGTAAACCACTGTTACTTAGTGAGAAACTGAAAACTAATATTACTGGATAGACAATATCTTGGCTACCTGTAGACCGAGCAGCGAAGTCCATGTTGGAGGCGTTATTCCAAGCAGCGCCATTCTCTATTGAAAATAATATACTTCACCTCGAGAACCCAGTACGACAGCCAAGCCAGGACTTTGTCACTATCGCGGCGGCAGAACTAGGTATCGGTAACAACCTAGTAAGCTTTGATGAGTGGCTGGAGAAGGTCAAGAAAGCGGGCTGCTTTCCTTCGCTAGAAGCATTCTTCAAAGACGAGTTCCGAGCATTAGGGACGGGCTCAGTGATCTTGGCGACGGACCGCATGCGCTCTGTATCTCAGACTCTGAGAGGCACTTCTAGCGTGGAGAAGGACTTGTTGGTGCAATACATTGATAGGTGGAAGAAAGCCGGGTTCCTAACCCCCGCTGCTACATAAAGAAATATGAGGAAGACATGCAGTAAGAAAAGAGGGTGTGGTTGAAATATTTCATTAGTGATGAAAAGTATGACGCTCTAAACAAATGAGAAGTTTACCAAAATAGTTTTAAATATTTTTTTCAAGTAGAATATAAATTAGTTGCAGTATTTTCCCTTTAGAGTATTGATATCGAATTATATTCCCGGTTTTTTTTTTGTTATTGTTGCTGTTGCATTAAAAGAATTGAACTTATCAAACCCTCTAGTATAGATGACATCTAAAGTAGGATGCACCGCGTACATATGTAAACGTAGATAACTATACCAGAGTCATCGTGGCTATAATGTCTTCAATCAGTCTTTTCATATTAAAACCTTTCCCGCTTAGTGACAAAATGATACCATACAATCTACAGCTGTAATAGATGGTATAGCTGCAATAGACCTAGTGAAAGAATTCAACTGAAAGAGACTTGGTCAAGTAGTGTCAGGGTATCACAACAAACACAGTATTCTTCGTTATCAAATAAGATTTTTTCCTCGATTATAGATTATTGCCTTTATACAGCCCCTTGGTGGCAGGACATGCATGTTAACAACCAATAAGTGATGAAGAGGATTCCTTCAAAGAAAATCAAAATTGACTCGCCTAGATGTTAAGACATGAAGAGGAAAACCCCTAAAATCAATAATTTGGTATTTAATCCTTCGGCTGCATTAAACATATTTGTTATTACTACTAACTTGGGACGAAACCTAGTCAAATTACCAATTGTATCTCATTTAGTGTATCTCTAGTATTGGCCATACCTATGACATTACGTACCGAACATATGAGAATAATTAAAGCCACCTCAAAAAATATATACTCTTCGACTAAACTCTATCAGAGTCCTGTTATAGTTACGTATCAAGGCCGGCTTGCTAGGTCAGTAGTTACAGGGCAGCATAAGTACCTAGTTGACCTAAGATGTTGTCTCCGGTAATAAGGCATAGTATTCTCATAGGTACCTAGGCAGGAAGGTTTTCACAACCTTTACCATCCACACAACAAGAAAATCTCTCCTATACATTTTCTAGAATTTTCATACGGCAACTTATTAAAACGTCATTTTTGAATTCCCATATTTCTGGTTTCAGAAATCAATATACTAATAGGCATTATAGCCAAGAAACCCCTCTCCACTCTGCCACTTCACCAACCAGTCAATCAGCCCGGGATCTAGTGAGCAAGTCTTTGAAGACGTATTCATGGGGGTTATAATCTGCCCGGAGTATAAACTTGAGCGTCCCCGCTTTTGAATATGTAGGTAGCTAGGTGTGTATATATCACTACTAAAATATTAAGCGGAATGGGTATTTGAAAAATTACCAGCTACAAAGAGACATGCAGATCAGTTATCAATCAAAATTCCTGAGCATTCGGTTTTTTCAATAGACCTCGTTTATTTTCGGACGTAACGTGGTTTTCTGAAATAGAAAATGTTGAATATTTTAGGGTCAGTTACATAACTCATGGTTTCACGATGCTGAAACAAAGGATAGCGAAATAATATATTAAAATAGTGTGTTGTAAGTATAAGGCCTTCTAATTTGTGGTACATACCTAGCTTAAGGAATGTGGATGTGTGATATTACATGAGATACATAGTAACTTCGTTTCAATATTCAAACACAATTAACGCTTAAGCTTCTAGTTTCATGTTCCACCTCCACCTTAGAAGTGAAGCATCTTGCCATTCATACCAACTGGGATTTCACTGGGACTTACTTCTCGATGCTACAACCAAGTTTATTGGTATAATTAAGATATGTAACTACCTGCCTATAATTGCAATTGGGATACACACATAATAGACAGAGGCAGAGAAATCTTACTGTCCAGTAAAAGCTTGAAATACTCACACGGTATGGATGCTTAATCAAAGGGTAATATGTGTGTATTCGAACCTTCTTCAAGAGAAATTCAAAAGCGCTATGATGTTTTCAGTATCTATAGCATTATGCCCTAATCCTCGCAACAGTCACGAAGAAATGTTACATTAGCTCTTAATTTCTCTTGATGTAACTTTAACAGGCCCTTGTCCAAGAATTTCCGGCGAGAATCACGGAAATGTCTGTCGTGATTGATTTGTCATGAACAGGTATTTCCTATATATCGTAGCCAATCGGGCTTTGACAACGTTACGATCCATATATATATGGTAATTATTATCTGTATTTATATGTAATAATAAGAACCTTGCACGCATATGGAGCCATTGCAAACGAGGATATGACAAGAATGTGATACTTAGTTAAATCAATCTAGACTTCTAACAACTATCTGTATTCAGTCCATCTTCTCCGCCCCTTGTAAGATAAATCATACCGGCACCAAGAAACTGTTGAAGTAAGCAGCAATCTTGTCGGTTTCTGATGGGAAAACACTCAGTCCAAGCCAAAGATCAGGCCTGATGACAGCAACAGCGCCCTTCCCGTGGTTGACGCCCCACGCAGTGTGTGCGTCCTCATCAGGGGCTCTATCGTCGTACAAGACGGTTGCTTTGTTCCAGAGGGGCTCTAGCTCGGGTGCATCCTTTCGTTCCTGGAACTCGAAAGGCATGGCCTTGACAACAGCGACGATGTTGAAACGTTCTGCACCGCCGAACTTGTCATAGAACTGATTTAACCCCTGGGCAAAAGAAGCAGCCTGGCGCCTTACTTCCTTGCCCGTGAAAGATGACAAGAATAGTACCAAGTGGAACCTAGGTGAGCCTGCTAGCTTGTCATAGAGGTATCCTGTCTCTTCGTCCCCGAAGCAAAGGCGGATATTAGGCGCACGCACTCCGTTCTTCACCTTCAAGGCTCTGCCCACAGCACCTTGAGTGTAACCGGGAGCAGAGGGAGAAATCAGAGATGGCGGGTATGCGCAGTCGACCCCAAGCAGGAATTGGCCGTTCGCCTTAAAGAAGTCCGCGAGGAACTGCAGATCTTGCTCACGAGTAGTTTTTGCAGACCTCTTCTCTTCATTAGATATGAGAGACTCTGATGCTCCGCTCTTTTTGTCGTCCGCAGCAAGTGCCTCTGGGTCTCGGATGTTTGGCACCGCCAGGTCGGAACCACAGACAAACCGAAGATATGTTCCCGAGGTTTCAATGATGCGGACAGCGTGTCCACGACGCTCAGCACCGTACGTAGGGAGTAGCGTATCCAGTTTGGCTTTGTTCTGAGCTACGAGACCGAGCTTCCAAGCTAGGTTGGCAGAGTCCATAATCGATGCATTAAGGCCAAAAGCCCCCATTACGCTATGAACATGCCTATTGTGACATACAATCAGTACTTGTATGTTTCTCGAAAACAAAAACAAACTAAAAAAAAAAAACTCACGCAGCGTCTCCTACTAGATGGGCTCTTAGGTCGGGTGAGGAATATTGGCGAGCAACTCTTTCCGAGACTGCAAATTCGTGATTAGCATATAATATCAAATGATTAATATGCTATGGACGTACTCTTCCACACAGCAAACCAACTGAGTGGCGCAGCGAACTTCAACTTATACGGGGAAAAGATTCTATTTGCCTGCTCCAGAACTTCGTCAGGCGTAATAGAGTGAACGTCAACTTGCCCTCCAGATTCACGGAACGAAGGGTCGGCGGCTTGTCGTGATTTTGATATCGATCCCGTAGCAGAGATGTCAAGCATAGTGTAGAGTCTAATCTCGAACGTCAGCATGAAGCCACTGCAAGGTATCGATTGGAGGTTCATACCTGATATATCCATCTTCCCTAGGAATAATCACACAACCGCCATAGTCTGAGTTGATAACAGAACTGTCAAAAAGTTTAATCAATGCCATGAGTGCAATAATACGCAAAAGAGTGTTGTGGTTATCTTACCCAAAGTTCCAAGCGTGCGGGTAGTCTGATTCGAAAATACAATCCATAATACCCCAATAAATTCCAGTGCTCACGCCGTCAAAGGGGATCTTTAGCTGCTTGCGTATTGCACTTGCAGCACCGTCACTACCCACTATGAACTTGGCGCGGATTGACTCTTCCTGTCCGCTCTTCTCGTTACGGATGGTAGCCCGCACAGGGTACGCCCCAGCATTGTCTACGACATAGTCCTTGAGTAGGGTGTTCCGTTCCACCAATGATTTGTGTCTTGCGAGGTCTCGTATATAAATACGCTCAACTTGACCTTGGGTAATTATGTGAAGACCTCTATAGCGAGAGTCAGACTGGTGAGAGCGATTGTAAAGGAGCTTCTTGCCGTCCTTGTAGATAGCAGTACGCTCAATTAGTGGCCCCTCTTCATGGACCTCTTTGGACAACCCCCACATAGCTAGCGTCTCCAGAAAACGTGGTTGGACACCATCGGCACGACCCGCTGCTAGAGGTCCATCGGCCTTGTCTGTGATAACTTTAGTTTGATGACACGATAGTGTCCGTCACGTAAATAGTAACTTACCGATGATACGGAACGATACATTCTGTCTCGCAAGGCTCAACGCAACTTGCAGACCACTCGGGCCGGCTGACGTTTTACTTCCATGTTAGCCGTAGCATCCGGGAGCTAAGTGTCTGGGCAGACGCATACCTCCACATATGAGTACGTCAACCTCTTTCGAAGGTTTCCACCAAGAGGGTATCCCATGAGGGTTATTTGTACCGTCGTATAGGGTCGGCCACGTGCGTATAACGCTAATACCAAGCGAATTGTGTACTGAAGATGTGATTAAGTCCTTGGATGGAGGTGTAACATAGGCCTCAGGGTCGTCCTTCGTCTCTTGGTCTTGGTTTTCCCAAACCCATGGAGCTCCCGTAGATGGTGCCTTGAAACCATCCTCCCAGGTAGAAGGGGATACTGCTCGTGCCATAGTGAAATTAGGTTTCTCAGTAGGTCAATATTGTGTATGTTCTTCAGTGAGGCAGTACAGATCGTGCTGTTGTCTTTGACGACAAATATTATGTCATTCCGGCTAAGCAAAATTTCAACAATACATTTCATATTTATCAAGCGGCCACGAAGGTCATGATACGTAGTTTAGAGTAGCTTAGGAAGAGTACTAGTGGGGTTGCTATACACCGGTCTTCATACGGAGTAGGGAGAATTATGGGAGAGGCCTTCGAAAGAGTGCCGGCCCTTCCTCAATACCATACTCTAATCCAGGGTAGCAAGTTAGACCCTCACAATGGGGTGAGTGCCCATAGTGCCATTCGTCCGCAGCAGCTGATATTATCGTTTTCTTTGAGACATTCCAAGGAGCTGCCTGGTAGGAAAAGGATAGTACTCCGGTCCACTTCGGGCTTCCAGGCGGCTCCGCGCTACGCCCAAACCCAAATATCAAGTCTTCCCCGTCGAGAATCTAGGGATCGGACCAACATTCGGAACATAGCGAAATTCTTTGTTACATAATTATCTCTTCGATAACAACATGTCTGCTAAAATGGATCCTACCTTATTTGGGCTCCTGCAACTTGGAGCCCTGGTTCAGTCCTCCATCACCAAATATTTAGAGTATCATGAAGTCAAAGAAGGATCTTTACCGGCGAAGCCCGGTTTTGACGCCCAAAGGACTCTCTTAGCTGCTGCGGGTGGGCTGACGGAGTTAACTAGCGATCCTAGTAGTCGGCTATTAGAGGTTGCTATGCAGTACTATGAGGCCCGCGCGCTTCACCTAGTAGCAGATCTTCGCGTCGCGGATATATTGAAGGAAGGCGGCGAAAGTGGAGTCAGCCTAGAGACCTTGGCATCCAAGTGCGGGATCGAGCCGCGGAAGTTTGGTGCGTACATACATACGACCCCTGGACACCCTTCTCACCCTTGCCCCCCGCCTCTACTCCCCAGTTCACTCCCACTTATACCACATCCTATACAACTTGACCTGCTATGTAAAGCGAGCATCGCTAATGTTGCGGGTTTCGTGATGAGTTGTAGGCAGAATTATGCGCTGCCTCTGCTCGATCCATATATTCAAGGAGGTCGCTCCCGACTACTATGCTAACAACCGGATTTCGGAGGCTCTGGTGGACAACGAGCCTCTCCGATCGTATATCTTGATGTTGTGAGTGTTCTTTTATCGTTGCCTCTGTGAAGGAACAAAACAATGGACTATAAATCATTACAGGGCACATACTTACATGAAGCCAGTGGTCTTGATCTCTATAGCGCATCTGATTACCTACCGAGGACACTTACAGACCCTGTTAAGGGCCCATCTTACAAGGTTGATTGCACGCCATGGCAGGACGCTGTTAATACCAAGAAGCCGCGTTGGGAATGGCTAGAAGAGAATCCTAAGGTGGAGCACATCAAATCCGGTCTAAATGGAACCGATGGGGCCCCAAGTGCTTACCCAGGTCCATTCGGTAACGTTCTCAAAACTTCTATAGAAGGCAAGAGTACAGGACAAGAAATCCGACGACCCGAGCACAAGATCTTTGGTTTGGCTATGCTCGGAGGCGGCAAAGTATTCGGTCAGGCTCATCTATACGGTATGTTTTGGGTCACACACGTAAGCTTTGCAAAGTTTCTCTAATATATTGTGCTCTCAACAGACTTCCCTTGGGCATCCCTAGGAAAAGCTACTGTCGTGGACGTCGGAGGAGGCGTGGGTACGTATTTGCTTCTCACCTCACCGCTCTTTGTCGATAGGCGTTACCTAAATTATATCTGACAATCACTTCTCTCGTACAGGAGGATTTTGCCTACAGCTATCTCACATTTACCCTGAGCTCAACTTTGTAGTTCAGGACCGCGCGCCAGTCTTGAAGCAGGCAGAGTCAGAGGTTTGGCCTCAGGAGAATCGCTCCGCCCTTGACGCGGGGAGAGTCAAGTTCGTACCCCACAGCTTCTTCGATGTTAACCCCACGAAGGGAGCTGATGTATACTGGCTCCGCTACATCATCCATGATTGGTCCGACGACTACTGCGTCCAGATTCTGTCTGCTATCAAGCCTAGTATGGGGCCGAGATCTCGCATATTGATCTGGTAAGCTCCCCCTCCTCCCGCACTACGCCTCCGGAAAGGCAAAGGCAGCTGACGCACCCACGCAGTGATCAGGTCATGAACACCACGCTTGGCTGTGAGGAACTCCCACCAGCTCCTTCTCCGCTCCCCGCGAACTGGGGATATTATACGAGATACTCGCACCAGCGTGATCTTGCTATGATGGCTATCATCAACGGTATTGAGAGGAAGCCTGTCGAGTTCCGGGCGCTCGCGGAGGCCGCAGGACTCAAGCTGCGGAATCTTTATGACTGTAGGAGTCAGGTCGGACTGGTCGAGCTTGTACTTCCAGACAGTACATTATAAGCGTTCCCTTACGGCCGCGGCCGCAGCTTGCGAATACCAAATACCGCAGGTGGTTGTTCTGTACCTAGTGTAGGCACCAGATCATGTACGAATCACATAGACCACCAGAAGGCACGTGCAGACGCTGTATGTGCACTGCTGCATACTGATCACCTTCGATGCCAACCGTAGGGCAGACAGGGATCAGAATCCTATTTAGTGATAGACGCGATATCTAGGTAAAGGAATGGCCTTATTGCCCACACATGGCTGGAGGATGGGGGGAAAATGGGGGGATTCGGCCACTAAGGAAAAGATCTTTCTCGGCTAGCTTATAAACTGCAGTCAGCAATGCCTATAAAGGTCTCAATCTTTAACACTCTGATGTAATACGCGCTATTCTCCCTTTATAGTCAAGATAAACAAGGACAATTTGAGGTCACCTAGGTACTTGGATCTTTAAACCGGTGCTGTCGTTATCGGGCCAATGGCACTTATTATTCCAGCGAAGGAGGGAGGGTGGCCAAGACCATTGTGACGAAAGTTACCATAAGCACTGCACAACATGTTCATGACAGCTCATACCTATAAAGTCAAAATTCACTACCCTCCCCCCACAGAACTAGGCTAATTCCTACGCGGGAGTACACAAAAGAAACTGTGGCCGGTCTGCTTAGGCGAACACTTGCGGCGACCTATCCGAGGGGCTGGGCAGACCCGTCTCATACACTAGCATTACATACTTCCTCAACCCATGTCAACGTGACATTGCATATATAGAATTAGTCAAGACCAGCAAGCTCATCGTAACGTCCTCCCTGTCTTGGCACGTCCTGCAAGCTTATGTTGATGTTCGTTCACATTAGGTAATGCCTCAGGTAGATCACGGTTACGTATGCTACTACGTCTAATAGATCCCGGTTGTCCTTTGTCTATGCTCTAGTTCCAGCCCTGCATACTTATCTCCATCTTAACCTTTCCTTTGATTGGTTGCGTTACGTCCAGTAGATACTTCAGTGTTTCCTTGTCGCACCCTTCCACTCGTAATGATACACTCGCAACCGGGATCCCGCCACTCAGAGAGTCCCGATGTGTGCCAGCTGAGCTAGCTCCTTCGCTCCCGGACGTTAAATCTGACAGTCCGGCACAGTCTAGTGAGAGATCTAACCCCGGCTCATGGAACGGTATCGACTCTTCTAGAGCACCGGAACCTTCCCCCACGGCGATGCCAAGATCTACCCCCCCGAACGGGTTGAAGCTACTCGTGCTCGCTGCATCCATGCTCATTCCTTCGCTGTGCATCATCTGCCCTGGTCCCGATGTAACCACCGAATGCCTCGACTGCGACGGGTTGGCTGATGGCGAGAACGGCAACAGGAACTCATCTGTAAAATCCGTGTTGGGAGAGGTGCTCGACGTAGCGTAAGCAATATGGCCCCCATCGTCTTGTTTAGGTAGAGGTGTGTCAAGGGAGACTTCTGTCAGGCTATGTGCGTCCTGATCGAAAATCCACTGGCATAGTGACTGGTCCGTCGTCTCTGTGTTCTCGCAAAAGCTGTCCATTTCCATGTTGGTGGGCATACACGGCGTCTGCGCCAAATCGAAATTCTCACCAGTTGATGATGAGCCCGGAGATGGACAGATGCTCTCTGTATAATCCGCTTTTCTCGTAAGAATTGTATACCTATGCGACATGAGCTCTCATGGAAATATCAATAGGTAAATTGGGCAGGCAATATCATTTACCTATTCTTTAGATCGTTCCTTGACCGTGTAGCGTAGTACTTTTCTTGGATTTTTTTCCACCGCCGTCCATATCGCTTCACGGTTTTGAGCAGCCGCTCATCCTAAAGGGGCGGGCCATTAGATCTATACATTATGAGAATGGCATTAACACACATACCTCTTCGTTTGTCCAGTTGCCATGTTCCAGCTTCGGATCTAAACTATGCTGCCATCGCTTGGCACACTCTGTTCACACATGTTAGTATCCATTGGAGTGAAGGAATAGAGGGGAGCTTACGATCTGCGGAGCGAGAGCCAACTTCGCTCGCTACTAATGTCCACCTAAACTATTGTTTAACACAACGAGGTTTTACGCTGTAGCGGCAAATATCATACCTTTGGCCATGTTTGGCCATGGCATCTAGCAAGCGTCGGTCCTCATCCTCTTTCCAGGGCCCCTTTTTCAGCCCTCCACACACTTGGTTCACCCACCTCTTCCGACAATCCTTGTTCGTCCGTTTTGGCAGGCTGCGAGCAACGAGATTCCAATCCTTTATGCTCCCAGAATCGACTGTTGGTTGCAGAAGATGATCAGCAAGATGAGTCGCACATTGAGCTTCGGTATTCCTACATTGTTTCATAACCTCTTCGTAGAGTATAGAATCTTCCTCCTCGGTCCATCTCTTGGGTGATTTCCGTGCGGAGGGGCTCATAATATTGAGTTTGTTCTTGCCAGTTGCTTTTTTAACCCGGGCTCGTAACTGTAGAGGGTTTCCGATTACCTCAGGATATATATATCCGGAATATTTGTCCCACGCGTCGTCAGGAATTTGATAACGAACTCCTTATCATAAAGCTGCAATCAGCAAATATGTTTGCCTTAGGGAATGCCCGCGCCGGAAAAGATACTCCAACAACTGTAACGAAGCAGATATATATGTCTTATCAACCGCATGCTATAACAGCATTAGACCATGAATCAATATGATCGATGCGTGAGAAAAGTCATTGACAACCTTTGTATATATTCCCCGGTGCCTCCCGAAAGCCACAATAACCTTAAGTACACCGGTTGTGCAGCAATATGCATGTGAGGGTAAACAGCGTTCGGTAACTGTAGTTGCGAGGATAAGAGTAGGAGGTACGGTATCTAGGTAGGCCTTTATGTCATGCCAAAACCGGCGTTGTAGAGCGACAGAGACCAGGGTGGCACGGCCGATGCAGCCTACTATGTAATTCTAGGATAATATGTGCTCCCTCGATGAGACAAAATATTCCACCCGAAGCTCCGATCGCTCTTTGCGTAAGATGATGATTAATACCTAGACCGAAACGTCTCCACGTTTTTTTCCCCTAAGGCAGTCTACATACAGCGATACGGATTATGGGTATGGGGAACGACCAAGAATGGCCACACGGGGGCACAGTTAAATAATTTGCATCTAGCCGCGGTAACATCATTTCTTTGATCGAGACGTAAGCTGCCAGATAATAACCTCACAGTATCAGGGGCCCTCTACTGCATCAGAGTGCGCAACTATTTCTGTACTAGTCCGCACACTAAGGGATTCTATCTAAGAAACAAAGTCCTGTACATTAATCACGACTGCACTGGCATTATCAGACAGGTCGACTCGGTACTCCGGTCCTAGCAGTACCGTATCTAGGCAGGCTAGGATTATATCACACATATTGTATGTGTAGAGCTGTTATTTGAGGACGAATTGTGAATCTAAGCCCACCTAATTGCAGGGGGGGGGTGCGGTTGATAAGTAGTAAAGTACCAGTATAGAATGCGTCTCACACCCGCGGACATTCACATTTATCCCCACTAAAAAAAGTATGGCTTCATATTCAGATTCACGACCTATAAGAGTAGGATTTAGGTAGGGCGTTGCCGTTGCACTTGCTTCTGGAGAGAAACATAATAATGCTGCGTAGCCAGAATGTCACGCCCGCGATGAGAATCCTGTAAGCACTTGTTGCGCAGAGAATAGGACGGTATGTGCCACGATCGTGCGGTGCCACCGAAAGTACAGAACCTCCGACAAGCCGAGAGGATGATCT
Source organism: Camillea tinctor (assembly GCA_022578605.1). Taxonomy (NCBI): domain Eukaryota; kingdom Fungi; phylum Ascomycota; class Sordariomycetes; order Xylariales; family Graphostromataceae; genus Camillea; species Camillea tinctor. Next base: position 127,062 of record MU394114.1, read on the forward strand.
CTGCAGGCATTGTCTCGGCACCGAGTTCCTCCGCAACAGTAGTAGGGATATAGATATCTAGATACGGCTAAGCTTAATGTTAATGATCTCCAGGGACGAAGTAACCCAATTTTATGTACTATGATTTCTTGTTTGAACTTCTTTTCGAGTTCTGACGTTAAATCTATTTATCTATTTACCTATTTACCTAACTTAGGCGCCTGAGGAGGTATCTAACCTATTCGGGTCGTAACTTGGACTCTTATAAAATTTAAAAGTGGCTGATTGATAACCTAGGAATTTCTGAATATTTAAAATCCCCCTTTTAGTCTCTCCGAGATTCACGAGAGGGGAAAGACCCGGGATATTGTAAGTAAATTCATGTGCGAGTATAAGTGATTATACTTGGTCAGATGATGACTGAAAAGTCTCCCCATAAGGACTGCCCCATACAAATGTCTTTGATGACATAGTCTGGGGCCATGCTCTAGAACACCTACGTAATAACTTATTGACTACCTAGGTACCTATTATACATGCACTTCATCCCGGCTGGCCCTTGATGATAATTAGCAGGGAATATAGCCAATACCAAAGACAGAGATGACATTTTATCTGCAACACTGCCGGTATGTGCACGTCTGTGTCTGTGGGATTTAAACGCTTAAGCCAAACATAGCAGGCATGTACTTACTTTGCCCTTGCAGTGTCCACAATAACCTTAACGTGTTTATTATTAATTCCTATACAACAGTGATGATCACTGGTTACTGATATACCTAATCCGGCAAAAATAGTAGAGACCACGCAGTAACACTATACTATAACGGATGGCCCTCTCGACCGAAAACTCTGGGTTTGGTGGGGAAATGCGTCCGCCTGGCAGGGCTCTATAGTGAACCGGCATTTCCACAATACGAAACCCGGAGGAAACATCAGGTGATCCTCCCCACAGTAGTATCTTAATTGACTATTAGAGGCTATACATAAGTCGATGTGATTATGAGTGAGTTTCTGTACAACATTGAAGTAGATAGTAACTTTATGGGTTAATTGTCCTATCTTTGAGGCCTTATTAGTGATAATGCTTGGAGAGTTACCATCTGTCCAGGATTAATTATTACAATATCTAGCCTAGGTAGTCTCTTGATTGTTGGACAAAGAAGTCAGAGGAGGGCAGAATAATGCTGAATCAGCGGGCATAGTTCTTTTCTCTTTTCTTTTTTTTCTTTCCCCATTTGTTATTACCCTCTTTCTACTCACTTGGGAAACTTAGTTTATCGCCTACCCTATAGCGTAGGTACATTATTAATCACCTTCAGATTAAAAATAGCACTACGCAGCCCTACTAACGATATACACCCGGCCGCTACCAATCAGGACTTTGTCTGCAGTTGCATGCTCAATTATACTTTTACACTGGATAGTCATGTTAATCATAGTTGATATATGGTTGGTCGAATACATACGTTGTCAATCTTTCTCCTTCCGCCAATGTCCCACAGTTCCTCGGCACATGCGTGCCCTATACTAAAGCAAGAACCAGCACAGAACCCACTTCTGGCGTGAAGATTTCCAGTTTCACAGCATCAACCGCCACGGCTAGACCAAGCGAGCAACCTTGATTAACAGTGTTTAATTCGCCCGAGATCCGCCGCGGTTGGCTTCTGCTCGCCTTGGCCGCCAAGATCTCTGGATCATTAAACTCGACCAAGATTGATTCTCAAATACAATTACCTAGGAAAGGAGGTTTTCCCTTGCGAGTCTCACTTCTAATCAGAGCTATCACATGTTGGGGGTTTTGTTCAACCAGCGGATAGGAGGAACCTTATTCTCGATATCCACTCTGGAGCAGCGTTGTCGATCACCCGCTTTTGTATGTGCAGCGCTTGCGGACTACAAGCGATAGGCCTGGCCCCTTAATCTTTATAGATCCATAAATAAGGATCAAAATACTACCTATGTATCATCGCCTCGCAAGCTGATGCCATTTGTTATAGCTCATACTTTGCAGACCAGCAAGATTGTACAAATTCCGGTAGAGTGAATGAGGCTGATGTTCCTGTTGCACCGAGAAATTAGAATGTATTTGCTGGGAGTAACTCAGGATCAAGAACTACATCGGCTTCCAGTTTCGCGTGTCTGATTGTAAAGGAGTCAAGTTATAGCATCAATTTTCACGTTCTAGCATGACAGGTTGGTATCAAGTCAGCCAAACTCATTAGCAAGGAAGAGATAGGAAAGTTAGCCTCACGGCAGATGACCGGTCTCCAAATTTTGGCTCTCTCCCTCTAATCAGATCAACTTGGTTGCTGCTCACTTAGGTTTCACCACGTTTAACACAATTCTCAGCAATGATATTCTACTCTGTACAGAATAGCGTTGTATCAACTATGACTACGAATTCAAAACGGTGCTCTTAGATTAAAACGCTTATACTTTAGTCAGACAACAAATAACTCTTCATGCGGCCATCTCTCTCCAACCTGGTAGAGCATTATGAGAAACAGTATAGCAGATCTCTACACGCTCCATATTTTTTCGGCCTAGACCTCTGTACTCACGCCCATCAACCAAAAATCCGGATATGCCCAACCCCTAGTGAGTTCAAGGGTACAGCAAATATTTACAGATGAACACCATGATATCTGAGCACTCTAGTTTCTCATCTCTTCTTTTCTTACCACACTGCATGTTCATCTATTTCTTATGGCCAGTGTTTTGTAGATACATATGACAAGTCATTATTTACAAGACAATCACTGTTACAAGTATCAACCCCATAGAAGAAGAGTCGGGATTTTATCACATCAGACCAGGTTTCTAATTCGATAGCTAATATTATAGGTACACATAATCACGTGAAAAGCAAAAGCTCATCATTTCGTCCCCATTTATGGTATCTAGTTTGTTCCGCAACGAACCGGTAGCGATATAGGAGACTAACCCCCTAGATATGCGGCCGCTCAAGAACGAGGATCAAAGTATCCGCCGAGGACATGCCCGCTTGCGGAGGCGTCTTTAGCTTTGTTTCATGGAGCAACAACATCATCATCCATGGTTCACGCAGAGACGTTCGATTAACGAAAACGAGCTATGTATTTGGCAAGGGTCTCGTTCACAACCCGTATAGGCATGTTGCCGCCCAAGCTTGATTTCTATGTCCTCTTAGGCGTAATGCCTGCCAAGTATCAACCGTTGTCGCAGCCAAGTCTGCTTACCCCCTGCAACGTGGCTTTACTCGAGTATGACCGAAAGGTAATTCCCGATGTAGGGCCCGGCGTGCGTGCTGCGGCCGAGTGGACGCTAGCCTACCGTCCCCGTTGCTTCCCCGTTGCTTCCCCGGAATATGATAGGAGTCTAATGACTGATCCGTATTACTAATAATCTATAACGAATCTCGAATACAGTGTGGCCTGGAGAGTTACGAGCCTAGGCCACTCGTCCGATATCCGTATGCAGTAGCCTTCGCCGGCGAAGACGTCTTATCGCGTCGTCTGTCCTCGACTCGCGGCCATTATGTCACTCCTAGGATATTCTCAAACAGTCGCCGTGCCTTTCAAGGCAGCTAGTGCCGGATCTCGTCTTCGGTAGTGATGACTTCTCCTAACAAAAGAGATCATGCCACTAATGCTGGCATCAGGGGTGTATTAGGGTTCCCCTGGACATCTCCGCAATATATTAGGTATAAATAAATCACAGATGCCTCGAGCATGTCGAGCAAGCTCCCCATTTATGACTCGTAGCCCAACGGCCACCTTATCTCCGCATATCCTTGGTATGTCACGCAGCTCCTCACTCTCAATCTCCTGTCACGGACCCTTCTAATTCGCCATGTTGTTGCGGCCATAGCCAGTCAATAGGCGCAGATGTCCGAGGCATGCCGAATTACACGCATCAAGGGAGAAACCCATGGATTTCAAAGACTTTGTTGGGAAAATTTGCACCTATGCTTAGATGCTGATCGTCTTGGTCAGAGAATAGCATTAACGGATTTGATCTCCATCGCAAAACTTTGCCTACGAATGTCAAAAATGGTTAATTGGGTCCGGTAGCTGTCAACCCACATTCACCCAGGAAGTGAGTGACAGATGGTAACCCCCTAAAGTGGTATATGGACGACTGCAAGGTGTGTGGAGGCAAGCACATGGTATTGTCGACCAAGTGTAACATCTATTGAAACGCTGCGCTGCAATGCAGGTTGGATTCAACATATGCTCTGCAACATCAAGTGTACAACATAATCCCTCATAATAGATTACGTTCTATAAATGTGCGTATTAATGGAAATGTGCAATGAAACATTTGTTTATATTAAAATGTTTAACAAAAGTTTGTGCTATAAATTCTATGCGAATATTCAACTTTGATTATACGTGTAAGCCATCAACGGGTTTCAAATGTTAGGCCTTTTTTATACTATTAATCATTCTAAGAGGTGCTTACAGCGAGAACCACAATGCGCTCAACGAACCAGACTAGGGTTGCGATCTTTTCTGTTGGCAGCCCTATTTAATTGGGCCTGACGTCACACCCCGCGTTATGTTGATAAGTGCCGATAATGAGAACAAATCGCTGCTCTTCCTAACAAGACCCTAGTTTGACAGCAACCAAAGTATTAGTGCGGAATACTAACTAACTAGCGTCTGGTCTGGTTGTCATACATTGATACGATTTAAGGTATGATGTATACAGTTGATGCAACCAATCAGGACAAGCGTATACATGTAACACATATTCCTAGTATAACTAACCTGGCACTTCATATAGTCACTAATAGAGTTTCGATGTTTCCCGGTGTGCATCAAGGATTCAATAATACTTAACTAAAAAGACACTTAGATAACCTACACTAGATAACCTCAAAGACAATTTTCGCAGCGAGCATATGACTAAAGCAACTTGCAGATACAAGTCAGGCCAATCTCTTTTTTTCCTCTCACGGTGTTGTCCGTGCTGCCACCAGAATAAACTCGGTTAGGCTATGTTAGGTACCTAGTTAAGAATATGTCAAGAAGGCATGCTTCCCCGAAACCCTTTACCGTCCCATCCTCCCACCACCCAACCCAAATTAACAACCCCATATGGTATGGTTGGTTCCCTGCATGGTTCCTTTATCTACGATAGTCCTGTGCCTGATTAAGCCGTGGATGGTATAAGAAGGTCCCCGACCACAACAATCTTCACCCCACATCTAATGATCTAAGGTCTTCAGAGTTTTGAGAGATGGCAGAATTATGTTTCAAGCGACTACACCACTTATTGTCACCACGTGCGTAGCGATCTCTTGGGCTTTCTGGTAGTTTCCTGCGGGCCAGTATCTATCAAAGGGTTACCGGATGTGTCTCTAGCCAAGTTTTTCAAATCCCGAACCCGCAGCAAATCACTGTTTTTTCTTCCTTTCCCTTTTCCCTTCGAAGATCGTTGAAATACGCGCTAGGCTTTACCCGCCCCCCCTCTAGGGGGGAAAGGACCTGGTCTGTAACGGCTAAGAGTGACAGGGCACATGGATTGATAGCGTCGCGCGCAGCAGACTGCGTTGATAAACCCTGAGATAGTCTGATAGACTTTTTTACCCGAGTTATGCATGTAAGTACGTAACCCAAGTATGTATATTCTAGTCACTGTGCAGCGGTGATACCGAATCTCTGGTTCGTGAGAATCCTAAGCCTTAACGCCACCCGGCACAAATCATATCATCGCAATCCTAGGGTACGCGGGCGAGCCTGGCGGTTCCTACGTGTCATCGACAGATGTATGTTACGTGTAGTCCCTACATTGTTTATACTGTCTCCCGTTTTTCTTCTTGTTTTTGTGTCCCCCCCCGGTAACAAATTAGAATCTCATTCAACTTAGTGAGTCATATTCAGATGAACAAGCCTTCAGTTCAGCGTGACTCTCTACTATGCGCCAAAGTGGCCGCCTTGACTCTCGCTAAGTCCATCACCTTCTGAACACGGCTAGACAGGATTTAGTAGCGCCAGTCTATAGCACGAGAAGAAACAACGGTTTCTGAATTGGCTTATCTAATGAGAGGGAATTTTTGGTTGGACCCAGACAATGATCTGCGGAGGTAACGTCGAAGAGACGATCTATATAGGTAGTCTTATAGCCATACCCAGTTTGGCCGTATAATCGATTCGTAAATCGGGGTACATGCCAGAACACGTGCTATCACCACCATCACCATCACCACTACCACTACCACTATATCCATTATCAGCGTTAATACCACCGTTGTCATCCTGGTCATTTAAGCGGTCCCACAGGTCGTTGATAACAGAATTACTCTATCCATAGAATCATTATGCTACTTTATGCTACCAATTGGGCCACTCAACGAAGATAGTCTACGTGGGAAACCGTATTTATGAAGTATGCTCTATAGTTGGCCTAGGGCTTCTTGTCTTGTGGCTTGAACTCCGTCTTAGCCTGCGTGGCAGATATACGTTCTCAGTCTTGGACCACGAAACCAATCCAGCACCACTCGGCTCGATATGCTCCCTATAGGCAATAACAAACTCGATATAGTGCCATTATGGATCTTCGGTGATGAATCCCCAATCTGTCGTGTGTATACGACGTTTTACAAACGAGGCTTAAAGAACACCGTCCTTGGCAGAGAATACTCTACTTAGCAAACGATGTGTTCTGCACTGTAACCTCGAGTTGTATGGACGTTACGTTCCGGCATTCAATGGTACCCATCACCTGTTGGTGGGGGAAAGGGGAGGCAAACAAGTGCATAAGCGATGTAGGAAAACAATGTAGTATAACTGGGGCCGACACGCGGGCAAGATATGGTAGGTGGGAGCGTTCGGTTGATTATACGTAGGAAGCGAAAACACTATTAGATAAAACGACAAGTATGCACGTAATAGGACAAAGCAAGACATAATTCCATTGTATTGGTACTGATGCGCATCAGATACGGCAAGCTTATCAGGTCATCCAACTCCTACTTTCCCCCTTCGCAGACTTAATAGATATTTTGTATTTATCAATAATCAGGAGAAATGCGTTCAATCAGTAAAAGAGGGCCCTGATGACAGATTAAACCCCAGTTAGCTCAGTCGAGGTACACGACTACATACATATATTGATATACGTGCTTAACCTAGCCTAACCTAGCGTACGGAGTAGTGTCGAGGTGAGAAAGATGGCCCTGACAAGATGGGGGAGACCCCTGTATTTCTCGGACCGAGCCTGGCGCTGGGTTTTATAGCGAGACCCTGTTTTTAAACAAGAAATGCACCATGCAACCCGTCGACGAACTATTTAGCTGCGACGTTCAAAAGACCACACAACACATGCGTTTCTGCAGCTTCATGATTTGCTGCTCAGCCATGTTTTCGTACTAGGATACTGTGCGTTACGGTTTCACGATGCGATTTCAAAAGATATGCGGAGATGATATCCGCAGAGCTTGGCTAGGGAAAAAGTTCAGCGCTCTACTTCTTCTTTCTCCTTCTTCTCTTCTACTCTAACCTATTGCTTTGGTTCACATGAACTAAGCCAAGGAGGTGTACTTGTTGTACGGAATTTACCAGTACATACCACGATGAACATGTGATGTTGAGCAACGATCCCCCCCTTCCCCCACTATCCTCTTCTATCTTTTCCTTCTGCCCCTGGTTTCCCCCATCCTCCCTGTATAAAACCACCTCATACCATATCTTATACCCAGTATACTAAGCAACTAGGATAACCCATCTCATACCTAATCTGTATAAGTACCTTCCGCGGCAAGGATCATATCCTTTTCTGTTGATCATTCTTAAAAATAATCTTGTTATGACAACGACGCGGATCCTGCGAAGCAGGTACCCCGTTTGTAATGCCCCTCTTTTCCTTGAAGGAGCATAAGGACCCCTGTTGCCAACAGTTCTAACCTTAGGTAGTGAGTATAGTGTATACTAAGTGCTATGTCGTATTTTCTTAATACGACTAAAAAGGGCCGTCGAAAAAGATATATGAAAGATATACACTACCACTGCCGCTAGTTGAAGAAAAGACAACGACGACGCGCGGAGGTTTTAAAGTTCGATAGATTAGGATGACATATGCATGGAACTAAATTAGACTATTAAAATGTTATCTATCTAATTTATACCTATACCTTGTTTTCTTTAAAGAAAAGTTGTTCTAATATATACCAGTGAAGGGGAAAAAATATGTATGCATATAGTTAGAGATGGAGAGAGGGTGTCGCAGAGAAAGTGGTCACAAATGGCCAAGTTCCCCTCTCCAATCCCCCTTTATTTCCGTCTCTCCCCTTTCTCTCACCACAGCTTATGTCGTATAATATAAATGCATTTTCTCGTCCTTGTCGTCTATCACATAGGAAAGAACAGATGTCTTATTTCCTGCACAATCTCCCGTCTAGCCCTTCCTCCCAAAGGTCGCTACCGACCGCTGTCTTGGCATAGAAGATGTTCTTTGGGTCATAAGTGTTCTTGATTGACAGCAACTTGCCATAATGGCTACCGTAGAAAGCCGTCTTGAAATCGGGTTCCTGGAAGTCGGCCTCATTTAGGTACGCCGCGCCGTTGGGCGTGAGTGCCTTCAATTGAGGTACTATCTCGTATGTCACCTCGTCCTGGGCAGCTTTGTTGGAGGCGAAGTCGGTGTAGTCGATAGTTGTGCCAACGGTTGCGCTGAAGAGCGTCTCGCGGAAGTAGGGGTTGACCGCCACGTCGTCGGGCGAGGAAACGCCACCCGCAACGTTAAAGGCCACACCGGACATAATCGTTTGGGAGCTGATATTGCGGATGGCCGAGACCAAAGCCTCGGTGCTGCTGTTGTCGCTCACAAGAGAACGGGGGATCAGTCGGTTGCCAAGGTTGTTGTCTGAAACGTTCCAAGTCGAAGTCGCAGAGTTGAAGTTGTAACCGTCTAAGTAAGTAGCATAATCTGCCGAGGAGTACGTGTATGTGAGCCCGGCCTGATCTAGCCTATCCAGGAATGGCTGGAGATAACCATCAAGTTCTGACGCTGCCATGCCAGGGGCCATGGCCGGCATGATTAAAAATGCTTGCGGAGTGGCCACGAAGACTACCCAAGCACCAGCATCTGTCAGGCCTGGTAATAGCTGCAAGAAAGTACCTAAGGATCCGTAGATAGCGTCTCCGTTTGTTCCATTGTTAACGACCGTCAGGTAAGCGGACGAGACGGCAGTTTCCGTATACGCCTTGACGGTCATGGAGACAACAACACCGTACGTGCCGCCACCACCCCCGCGCAGAGCCCAGAAAAGATCAGAGTTCTGAGTAGGGCTCGCGGTGACGAATTGACCAGTACCCGTAACCACTTCCCACTCAAGCACCTGGTCAGCAGCGAGGCCATACTTGGACGACAGGAGGCCAATACCACCTCCCTGTGTGTAGCCACCAGCAATACCCACGGTTGGGGCGTTTCCACCAACGACCATGAGACCGTGCGCGTGTGCAAACTCGTAAGCCTCGAGACCCTCTACACCAGCACCTATCTTAATAGCGGGACCCTTATAGTTGCTAGCGCCGGAATATGCCTCGATAAGATCTAGAGACTTCATATAATGTGTCCATATAGCTAGAGAATGTGCTCCAGTAGACTTGCCCAGATAGCAGTGACCCGTGTTGCGGATAACAAGACGGATATTCTTCTTCTGCACGAATGAGATAGCTGCCTGGATGTCGGAGACGCTGGTAGCGTTAATCGTGTACGCGACGTGATAGCCCAAGGTGCAAGAAGTGTCGGCACCCAAGAACGGGTTACAGCTATTATTTGTGAACTGGTAGGCCATGGGCGAAGAAGACGATGGCAGATGCGTCTCGGGGAAGTACCAGTTGTTGCGCAGCGTGTCGCAAGCGTCCTGGTTAAACAGCGAGACGGCAGTGGACTGGCCAGACACAGAGGCCGTATCGTGACAAGGAGAAGCGATGGGAACGGTGGCAATGAGCTTCCCGGACACGGTTTGGTTCAAGGCGTCCCACTCACGCCGGGACGGCCATGAGGCATCGCCGGGAATGGAACGGCAGACGCTGGTGGCATTGCAGCTACGGACGGCTGCTGCGGCCCCGAGGGCAAGCAGCTGCACAAGACCAATCATATGACGAGAACTCATGATCATCTCTCTATCTGCAGTAAAGGGATTGAGGGAGTATGAATGGAACAGGAAATCGAACATTTCGAAGGTTTGCTCCCCCTTCTAAATGAGAAATCAACACGGGCGACGATGCAGTTGCGCACCCCGGCCCACGTGGCAGGGCGGCACTAGAGGCAAGGTAGAAGAAATGAGTGCATACGAACACATGGCAGCCGGAAGACCGGGGGACTAGGAATGCTGGTCCGGTGTTGGTTGCTAAGTGGTTCTCGCATGGAAGAAAAAGAAGATATGGGATGATATTAGGTCACCCCGTAAGCAATAGAGCTGGGTAGACGTGGAGACGAGACGTTATCTCTACTCCACGGCCTTGCGAGAGCTGAAGCTCACTCATGCTCTGAAGGAGTCACTATTTGATTTCAGGATACCGCCGAGCGAGTGTGTGTGTGTGTCTACGGCCCCGCTTGCGGCTTACACTGCTAGATTCATGTATGCGGAACTTTTGTCGCGTGGTAGTGAATGATTTCAAAGATGCGACAGGAGGGAAACTTGCTTAGGGTTGGATTTATCCCCTGCTCGTGGCTTGCCATTGTTTTATTATTTCCTTCATATCCTCCGTGCTCCCTTCATCCCCCCTCCCCCCCCCCTTTTTTTTGCTGTCTTACCACACATGTTCAGTTGCACCACATAACGTAGGTTAGGTGTCTTAAGGTTAACATATTGAGCTAACCCAGTATACTCACATGTGACATTATCAACTACATGATAGTATCTCAACTTTACTTTTCCCAAAAACTTCACCGTTGAGTTCAAACGTTTGACCTAATTTCCAAGCGAAGTGTTCTTCGTGGTTATCGTTTTCTATATTAGGTCTTACTAGGAGCTGCAAGGGACTAAGTCTCCCAGGTTTAGTCTAAAAGGATTTGCCATTGCAGAAGTTGAATCCATGTAATAGCAACACCACCGCCCCAAAAATGGATAAAGACCCGCATAACGATTATAGCGCTGTTGTAAATGCACCGTTAAGCCAAGCTAGACGCCATGATACTTATTGCGGGCTTTTCCCCTTCCTTCTTTCTACCCTCTCTCCTCCTCCTAAACCCCCTCTTGAAAGAAACGTGGGGTAGCATCGGTCTGGTGCTAGGAGTAATTAGAAGGAAATAAAGATAGATAGAGATCGATAGAGAAGAAAGAAACAGACGAGTATAGGCAGAGGGGAGAAGAGGGGCTCGAGGAAAGCCACCAGTAGCGCATGATACTCAAATCTGACTGCATACGATGCTTTGCCTTTTAATTCGCCCATCAACAACTGGATTGGGCATCGTCTAGACGAAGAATGTCGATCAAGTAAACTAAACCTTCTAGACTAGCAAGATATGCATTATCACTGTTGCTACTGCTGCTGAACTACTGGGGGATGACTATAATTGATCTGACAAGAATGTCTTGGCATCTACGTCTATTATGGCAAGGCAAAGCAGCTAAACTGTCTGACCTTGACAAGGCGAGACGTGATTCCATTCTTGCTACGTCGAAGAAAACGATTACGTGATCCTACTACTACCTACCTTGAAGCGTTAATGGTGGGTGGTATTATAGGATGGATGGTTTAGTGGGCGATGCCACACACTACTTGCATCAATGCAGATACCGTGCATCCTTAGAGGATAGGTAGGAAGACCACCCATGTCTTCCTCGGCCAAGACATATTGATAAATACTTCGCCGGCTCTTGGGTACACGCCGCATGTCGCATGCGTGGTTCAGCTTTAAGACCTTGCATTTGCACACCCCTCATCTTCTACTCTTCGCCTTTGGAGGATTTGGATAATCGTGAGAAAAACAGAAACATAAACAGAAGAAGAGTCCGTTGATGAACGCCAGCTGTTGTCGTGTCCGCTAGAGGCCGAGCATCTCGACATCTCGACATCATGGTCAGCCCACACGGTCGAGACCTGATCATATGGATCGTCGTCTTCACCATCCTCAACCTCACCGCGCTGGGGTTGCGCTTCTATACCATGATCAAAGTGAAGCGAAGATCCCTCCGCATCGATGATTACATTATCGTATTTTCTATCTGCTCGCTACTGGCTCTCGAGGGAACTACACTATGGGGTATGTGTTCCCCTTCATGACAAATATCACCGACGAGACTTGCTGACATGATACAGCTATTCACAATGGACTTGGTTACCATACTGTCGATGTGCAGTGGCCACAGATTGCGGTGCAGATCAAGGTGAGAAAGGGTTCCTCTTATCCTGCCCTACGAGCGCAATATGATTAACAGAAGCTTTGTTAAACAGCTAGTAACATCAAGCTACTTTACATGGACCCTCGCGACAACCTCGTGTAAGGTCGCCGTCCTCGTCATGTACCTAGATATATTCCGTACCGATGTTGGATTCAGAAGAGCTGTGTACGCTTTGATCGGTCTTTGCGCACTCTACCCTATTGTCTTCATCCCCTTTTTCGTCACGGTATGCAACCCGGTGTGGGCAGCTTGGGATCCGATATTGTCACAGACAAACTGTAGGCCTCTAGAGGTCCAAGAAATCGCCTCTGTGGCTGTCAACCTGTTCCTCGACTTCTCTGTCGTGGCTCTACCTATCCCCGTGGTCTGGAAGCTACAGATGCCCACAAATAAGAAGCTAGGTGTCACGGCTATGTTTAGTTTGGGACTTGGGTATGTAATTTTTCGTGGATTAAAATTTTTTCTCACTCATTACTCCATTGGAATTTTGTGCTAACTTGACGTTTGCGACGGATCAGAGTTATCGGTATATTAATATGGCGTATGATCGACACAGTGTCACCTGGACACGGCGACGATCTAGTCTACGATCTATACGTTCTAGCATTGCAGAGTCACTTGGAGTGCTGGCTAGGGATCCTTGCGGCGAATATACCAGCGCTCGGCCCTTTACTCAACAGGTTATCGCCCGCTAAACTCACTACTTATCTGAAGTCGGGTGGAAATTCAAGCAATAATGACTCAAGGCCATACAATCGAGGGCTTTCTCTAAAGACATTCGGAAGCTCACATCTGAGCCGACCCGGGAGAGACGATTTTCAACTTCTTAGCGACAGCGAGCGAGCATTGCACCAACAGGGAGGCATCATCATGAATCAAGAATTCCGAGTCTCGGTGGAGTCATCGCCTGATAGGAATCTAAAAAATGGCCACTCAGTGGGCATCGCAAGTTGAAGAGAGGGTTAACAAACAAACAAACAAAGAACAAATGAGGGCCCAATGTCGCCGCGTCTGCAAGGACTCAAAAGGGGCCGATGAAGTGTAAATGTCTGAGAGACGCACATGTAAATATACCTTGTACCTATTCTAGTCTTCGATTCTGGTAATCTACTTGCTAATGACATGTACGAAATATTTTTTCCCCTTCCTTCCAACGCTTCAGCCTTTGAACCACTATATCTTCTCCGCTTCTTGCTTACGGTTTTTTCGTAGGACTTATTACTTAAGCTTATGTTAGAGCCTACAGTTGACTTGGCGTGACTAGTGGAATTATTATAGTCAGATGGACTTACGGCTAGAATTACATGCAGCTCATGACGAATGAACCGAGATTTCGCCACTGGGTCTTGAGATAGCTTATGCAACTACATGGCACAGCAATGGCGAAAGATTCCAGACGGCACTTTGGCAATCTGGTACTCTGGTACTCTGGCACCGTACATGATCTGATGAGCAAACACTCTCAAATTGATGATGCATGGATGTGTTAGTGAGGAGGGGGGAGGAGGAGGAGGAGGAGGAGGAGAGCTAAAGAGAGAGAGCATCAATGTAACCTGCCAACATTGAACCTTCGATATCTCTCTCTTTCCTACATCATGAGCATGCATAGTAGAACTGACCTAGGTGGCCCCTAGTAGGTACCTGGGTAGTTAGTTAACAAGCCGATCGCGCGTTTTCCATGTTTTGCTTTGTAGACGATCATCTCTTTTAGAGTTAAACGATAACCAGGCAATTCAGGGTACGGATCCGAACCTGTCTCCCCCCCAAAAAAAAAAATTTGGGCTGGCAGTAGTTATGCTAACATTAACATGGGTGTACAGAGTTATTGCAGAAGAGAGTAGGATTTTAAGAGGTTTAGTTTATTTGCATTCTTGGAATCGTGATATACCCCCGGAGGTCAATTCCTTTTTCAAAACCAGCCAATGCCTGTTTAGTATTCGGTAACGCTCGGGTTGGTTAGTTTCCAATCTACGTCGCACTGGCGCGGGTCTGCAATCCTATAGCCAAAACCCCAAAGGTCGCGACTTGGACTAGTGCCTACGCAGACAGCATTTGTGATGTGACGTGGGGGCGGGCACGTATTCCACATCAATACCTACATACATAAACTAGAGGTTAGCGCAGATTATGTATACTTATACCTAGGTATATATGGATATAACCTATTCCTTTCGGCTTTTCCTCTCTCGCATCATGCACGTTAGTAGATAGGGTTAGCGGTAATACGGAGTGGCCTTGGGAGTTGGAACAATGGAACGAAGGACGGGTACCTGCCAAGTAGTGACGATGTGGCCCGTCGTATGTTTGATTAAGACTTTTAAGTGATGATTTTCAACTAATGCTATAAAAGACTTGAAATACTTGTAGATTGATATAGGGGTTTAGACAACTTTTGTGACAAGTCTTCTGACTAACATGGAACTTAAGTGGATTCAAATAAGTTAGTTTAAACTACTAGCACTAGGTAGAGGTAGCTGGCTGGCTGGGTAGGTAAGCTTAGTATAGGTGTTAATACTGGATATGTGGTTCGGGGAATTACTAGGTATATACTAGGTAGGTACTTAAGTATACGAACCCCCGAGATGTATAGACCTTTTCAAGGCTGCACATCAATATACAAATTCGATCAATAGCAACTAGCCTACCTAGTGTGGAAGTATTACATACCTAAACTAAGTATCTATACAGGTATTAGGTATACAACTAACCATGTGCGTACCTGACCTACATAGTCTCATCTAACTAACAAACACGAGCGCAAACTGATTATGTTAACTGGTCCATCTCTTTGCTCTAACCTATTAATACACCTTACCTAAGCTATTAATGTCCCTTGACTTGCTTCCCTAGTACGTAACTCGGTATGTACACAGGGTAGTCCTATTTTGTACCCGAGTCAATCTGGTCCAAGGTCAGTACTTGTACCTACTGGCTAATAACTACCCGCATATACCTACGCATATAACCTACAGGTATTGTACAGTCCCGCTTGAAGTGTAGTGAGGCTTGGTACAGTTGGTTTGGTATATACAGTTGTTGGCATTGCGCATACCCCTGCTTCCGTTCGTAGCTGGGATCCTTTATGTTGGATTCCATTGGCCAATTACCTAGATCAGTGCCCCTTAAAGGGGTCTATAGGAAAGAGTTGTCTAATAAGTCACCGTGCATTTTTGAGGGGTCCTTATCGGTGGGCTCTTTTTTTTTTTTTTTTTTTATAGGAGTTCATCATGTTCTAACATGTTTGTTGTTGTTGCCGTCTTGCCATGTTTTTCTATGTCATATCTATAGCACATCCGCCTTCAGTGTTGAAACTTTTTCTTCCCTCCCCCTTTCCCACCCCTTGGCTCACAGACACGTCCCCTCCCCCGCGGCCTGCGCCGTTCCTGTAATATCTTGTGGACACTCTTGAATCCCACTTATAAATTTAGCTTTACCGAGACCATGGGTGCTCACTTGGTGCTAATAGCCGCCGTGGCCGGTCTGATCGCACACCAAGGCCTCTTCAAACATGGGGATTGGCACTTGCATATTCCGCACATAATCGCTACTCACGCTCTCTTCTGGGTTTCTTTACTGTACTGCTTCAGTCGTGCCAGTTATGGGGAATCCCTTATCGATGCCTGCCTCCACAGTACCATTGTCTTTTCCGGTTACTTGGGGGGCTTGTTTTCGAGCATGACCATATACCGTCTCTTCTTTCATCGCATCTCATCCTTCCCCGGACCCAAGATCGCCGCCGTGACTAAGCTCTGGCACATTTGGCACATTCGCTACTCTACCAATTATCTCTTCCAGAGAGATATCTATGAGAAGTATGGCAATATTGTGCGCACAGGTGTGTTGATTCATAAGCTTGCACCAATTCCGTTCGCTAAACTTCACTGTGACCAGGTCCAAATGAGATAACTATTTTCCACCCTGCCGCTTTCGAACTTCTCGACGGCTTTGGAAATGACACGGACAAGGATGTGTGGTATGATATCATTCGGCCGCGGTCCTCGGCCATCTTCACTCGCGACAAGCAGGAGCACAAGGAGGGCCGTAAGGTCTGGGCCTCGTCGCTTTCGACCAAAGGTACGTTGATAGCACGTAGCATCCTTCCTAGCTTGTAGAGGCTCATGACATCTACAGCCATGAATGATTATCATCCTCGGATTTCAAGCCTAGCTGTGGCGCTTTCTCATTGCATTGGGACGTACGGGACGAAGCCTATCGATATGGACGAGGTTATGTCTTGGTTCTCTTTTGACGTTATGGGAGAGGTGCTTTTTGGTAAAGACTTCAATCTGCTGAACTCGAAACACACCCATCCTGCGATTCAACATAGGGACCGTGCATTGGCCGTTGCCGGCCCTCTCGGAGATGCTATCTGGATTGCTCTCATGGGATTCACCCTGTTCCCGTGGTATGGAAGAATCAGAGACTGGCATCGCATGGTGCAGTTCTGCGAGGATCACATGAAAGCCCGCCTTGCCGTAAGTCGTGCCCCAAGCTTACACTTTCCAAGACTGACAACAAACACAACCCACAGCAAGGCGAACATGAGGGGAAATTGGACATGGCTTCTTTTTTCATCGATGAGTATTACCGTCATGCATCGTCGAAAGACCCTCAGTCAAGAGATCTTCACCTGGCCGGTACTGCTGTGACGGCTGTCGTCGCAGGAAGGTGAGTTTACTTGCTATTATATCTTTTCTGTAGTCGAATATATGTGATGCCAATGCTAACTTACTGCTAAGTGATACCACGCGAGCTGCCCTGATCGGCACTTGGTGGTTCCTTTCGAAGTACCCAGAGCACGCCGCAAAGATCCAGGCTGAAATCGAAGATGTAGATGTGACTGACGCCAACGCTCTTGCTACCCTTCCGCATCTTAACGGCGTGACACATGAAGCTCTTCGATTGATTCCTCCGGCTATGACGGGAGGATCGCGTATTACGGGCCCCAATGGTTTGATGGTCGATGATGTTCTCATCCCTCCCAGAACTAAGGTTACAGCACCCAAATTTGTCATCCACAGAAGTACGTATCATTGAACCTTCCTCCCTCTTCGTATCGATATTGCTGCATGGCCTTAAAGGCTAATGTATGAAAACAACATGTTGACTCGACATACAGTGGAATCGTCCTTCGCGGAACCTGACGAGTTTATCCCAGAGAGATGGTACTCGCGGCCAGAACTCATCCGAGACAAGCGCGCGTATGCACCCTTCTCCTACGGTGCCAGATACTGCCTCGGAAAGAACATGGCATATGTTGAGCTTCGTCTCGTTACAGCCATCTTACTCAAGAACTACAATGTCAGCTTTGCTCCGGGCTACAACCCGGACACTATGTGGCGGGACATGAAGGACCAGGTCACCTGTCAGCCAGGGAAGGTCTACTGCGTCTTTACGCCCCGGAAGTAGGGGTCTATCACACATAAGAGGCGTGTTGTAATCGAAGAAGTGGCAACAGTAATATCCATTAAAAGGTAGAGTCAGAAACTGAGTGGGAAAAGAGAGTGCAGATATAAGCATGTAGCAAGCCACATTCTAAAGACGTGGGGTAGCTAATGCCCGTAGAACTATTTTCCACATGGCATACAAAGAGATAAGCGAGTGTCATAGTATATCTTACCGCCAGCTTGACGGTGTATAGTATGGTCAATTCACCCAAAGGCTATAAGACTTGCGATTGATGTTTCATCTCTAGCATTATAGTAATATAGAAATCCAGTAGAAAACGGTATACGGTCTCAGCCCCAAAATATGGGCTACATTACAAAACCAAGATGAAGTGCTATTAGCTTGTATTAAATTGTTGCGTCGATACGGTGATATAAGACAATGGTAATAATATAACGAAATTGCCAGTCGTGGCGCGTGATTCGTGTTGGCTAATGCCGTATTCGTCATCTTCCCGAGCACTGCCCAATAAATCGCCCGAGACGGCGAGACCCGGATTTGCCTCATAAGCTTGTGTGTCCCTGTATCTAGTCTCGATTACTCTCCCTTTCGAAACATCATTGCAAGAAATTCCTGTATCCCAGATTTTATATATCAAGGGTCCCGGCGCACGCTCAGTGCGGTAAATTATCAATCATCCCTCTCCCATCTCCCCCTACCTGGCCAGAGGGCTTCGAAGACCTGGCTCATCACGTCCTTTACATTTTCGACCTGGGCAGCATCCTCCGTCATTACGTCGTCGTTCAAACACCACTGACCAAATACCTTCCCCTTACGAATTGCCCTATCCAATAGCTCCGTTTCAGCCTGCTCAGCATCTTTCACCATGATGAACTTCATTGCGTCGGTATCGATTACCGTGTGTTGATACTTCTTTAGCGCCTTGATGATAATCTCCCGGTCGCGGTGTTTCGAGCCCCGAGGCGGTAACATAGGCTCGAGACCACGAGGGGAAGATGCCAATAGAAATTTAATGAGGCAGTCGCCGCACTTAGGGCGTTGGTACGATAGACGGGAGAAGACGGTAGAGGCCGCAAAATCCGGGTTGGCGGACGTCGCGTCCGATATTGGCGAGGCGAAAGAGTCGCCAAGGCACTTGTCCACGTTGAAATCGTTGCACTTAACGTTACGGATCATTTCGGGACCATCGAGCGACGTCCAGAGGACATTGATGTTGACCTTAGGGGGCTGCAGGCCGACCTGTTTCAGGATACCCGGGAGCTTATAGTACATACGGTCTCGGCTTTGCGGCTCGGGTGCCGGCTTAGAAGCGTCCTTCGTACCTAGTTGCTGCCATCCTGGCTTGACAGCATTGAGAAGGCGCTGGCGCTCCGCCCAGTCGATATAACCGTCCGAGTTGGTATCGGAACGGGACATAACGAAGGACCAGATGAGAGCCTCCCGGAACCTCTCAATACTATAGTGGAAGGCAGCGTACCAGGGATAGATCTGAAAACGGGATTCACCACGAAAGCGCTCACAGGCACCTTTGGCCGATGGTTTCGGAAATGATGCCATCGCCTCTCGAACCACAGCTCGAGATACCGAATGACCGAAATGGGCTTGCGCGCGACGGTCCCTATTACCGAAACGGTGGTTCAGAAGGTATGATGTGTAGTATATGAACGGTTTTTCACCAAACGAAGGTATATCCTCTTTTGATCCAATCTTCTTGACGTTATAATGGTCAGGCTTGAAGCCCATCGTATGACCAAAAAGAGGAGAGTAGAAGTCGGAGGCGGCATGAGGCATACCGAGAAACATATCATCAGAGAGAGCAACAAGTTGATCGGTTGAGGAAGGCGTCATGTATATCTGAGACTCGATGGAAAGCGAGTTGAATGTCGGTAGACATTCTTTATCTTGATCACGGAAGAATGATTCATGGCTCAGAACTTCGATGTGCTTATTCGTGTCCTCATCGTCCCTGAGCCAGTCAGGACGCTGAGGGCGCATGTTCCGCCCATCAAGATGGTATGAACTACCCCCAACCGAGTTGACTAAAAGCTGAATTTTGTTGACAAATCCCTTGGCATATATATCGAGGCTGCGCAAGGAATATTTCAACTCATTCCAGTCACGGTAGCGGTTGATCCCGTGCTGAGATATCCATTTTCCTGCGTTATCGTTCAGAGGTGATTCTAGTTCGTAGACATGCCTAATGTTCCTAAAGGCCTCGTCCGATCCATTAACCCAATTGTATACAAAGTCGATATTCGGCTCTGACAGAAGGCCGTGCTTTTTTACGTCGTAGCTGCCCAAGGAAAACCATTCATCTTCCCAACCATCCAGTTCAATGTCGCTCACGGCCTCTTCAAAGGGTATTCTAACCACATTGGGCAGTTCACTGTGAAGTGTCTTCCTGTCTTTCTCTAATGGCAACTCTTGCCCATTGCCCTGCATCGTTGGTATATCCGCGTCCCCTGAGGTCCATGGTGCCAGCGTACTGTCCTGATAAGGTTTCCGTACCAGCTGAAAGCTCGTATAGTGCCTGTTCGCCAGATCAACTGGCTCCCACCTGTTGACTACCATCCATGTTGTTATGAGAACGCAGGCCAGGCAAATAGCTCTCCGTACACGACGAGATGGTATATTTCTCTGTTCTATCGGAGAACTAGGGATTTTTGTGTAGAGCCGAGGTAATCTTGGTGGTGACATCGTCACGGTAGAGTCGAATTGAAGCAAACCGGTGATGTAAAAATTACCCTTTACCATCTTTGGGCGAATCAGTCTTGAGTCCTGACCAATATAGCTTCCTTACCTAGCCATAAAACACCCTTTGTGGTCAAGATGTAACAAGAGATTAAGGCTGGTCATATATCACCAATACCCTACCCTAGAGTATTCCGATATCTGCACAGCTCTGATGCAATAGAGAAAGTGGTGACGTCTAATCTGCTGTGAGGAACGTAGATCGCGTGCTCACATACCAAAGACTGGTCCTATTGTCGACGACGTCTCACCTCTAAAAAAAAGGTTAATGTGAAGATGGTATGATCCATATTAGGTTGGCCTGACTACAGGTGACTCGGACGGATGAAACACAAAATTGTAGATAGAAGCCCTTATACTGGGCATCAATGAAGAGGGGGGGGGGGACGCAATATGAGAACAACCGGAGACACCGCCTGTCACGAGCACATGAGCTTGTTCTCATATGGGTGGCTTGGCATTCCTGTGTACTATAGACGATAGTCAAGAAACAAACGAAGCTCCTTTTTTGTTCACAAGACCCACAAAGTTTCACAAAATCGTGAGATGCTCTTTACCGTGAACCTATAATTAGGTCATATGTGTGCTGCATTATTACCACAGACGTCACTCATGCGAAAGCCAGGGAGGATGGCTGGCTTCAAGAGTGCTTCGTACAGTATCCACGCAGTGGAAGCTATAGTATTCAGGAGTAGCGAGGGCATATAACACAGAGCTTTGACGCCCTAGATGCCAACACTAGAGGCGGTGCTAACTAGAATTGTGATACATCATCATATAGCTTTTTTGCTTGAGTAACCCGAAGGTAATACCTCTTACCCAAACCATGTAGCCTTTCCAGCTTGGTGTAGCTGAATTAGCCTCACAACTGTGCTTGTTGTAAAATAAACTGAAAATGATGTGGCCTTGGCAGCTGGGATCGAGATTAAACAATAGCATGTCTCACTCGTGTTTGCTCCTATCGTCTGCTTGTTTGTGGTGCCAACCACGGTATTACAGCGGCCGTCTGAAGACACTGTAATGTATGATTCGCTCACTAATGTCTCCTTTTGTCACATACGAAGAGTACTAAGAGTAGAAAAGCAAGTCGAGAAAAGCCGACTGGCGTTCATGGTAGTTGATATCCACGAAATATTAACGTGGTAGCATAAGCCACAAGCTCTTGGCACTGGCTTCTGATAAACAGGTCTTGTCCATGCAGGAACATTCCCACGTTAGTCGAAATAACCAATTTGAACTATTCCTTTTCCCACTAGAAATAACTATACGAGAAAAAAAAAAAAAAAAGCGCGTGAGCCCCTATAGACCTAGCGTGCCCAGGATCGGCGTAAAAGCAAAAGCTTTGAGAGCTATGCAGGCTTTAATTCTCCGTAGCTAGGGGCTGGGGCTCTTGATCGGAGGATGTGGTATATCAGATCGACTGGCGCCCTCATCTCGATAGTTCATCATAGTCTCCATTTCTGCGTACAGATCTTCCAGTGACGCTAACCTTGAACAGCTATATGGGAATATAGAGCTAAACACCATTTGTCCTTCTAGACTTCACGTTGTGGTCGCGACATAGCGTGCTTTCTTTCCAGGCGCGCCCTCTGTTACGCTTGAATACTTATCCCTTTATCATTTCACATACAACTGGTACGCCGATAGTGCGCAGGCTTTTCGGCCTTCTTATCTCTTTCAAATGTTGGGATGCTCTTATAATATCTAGCTACGGATATATAGTATTCCAGATTTCATTGCTGCTTATTATGTATACTTCCAGTTCCTCCTTCAAGGAACACGAAGGCCTCCTATCAAACCCACCCACGGAGATTCTAGCCGTTGAGAGACGCGCCGCGTGGCATGGCAATATCCAATCTCTATCCCCACGGGCGATTGCTTGGAGATGTCTCGTCTTCTTGAAGCCGAGCTTCCTAGGGAGGTCTTCGTCGTCTAGCACGACAGAGAAGAACGGCTCTCGGCAACGGAAAAAGCATGCGACTGAGTATCTTGACGGGGTCCGAGGTGTAGCCTCGCTGGTTGTCTTTATTTTCCATTGGACTCATATGTCGTTTCCTTCCATCAATTCGGGATGGGGATACCGGGATAATAACTCTTTCTGGCTTCTGCCCTTTGTCCGCCTCATCCATTCCGGGGCAGCGATGGTAGCCGTGTTCTTCGTTATCTCGGGATTCGTGCTATCACATCGCTTCATTCAACGGATGCATCGACAAGAATACCCAGAACTATTCTCTAGCCTGACATCCCTTACTTTCCGCCGAGCGTTTCGCTTATTCATTCCTGCTTTCGCTTCAAGCACAGTAGCATTTATTTGCGCATGCCTCCATATTTTCCCCGTCCCGGATAAGGTAAATGGAAAACACTTCAAGAACGGGCTCCATGCGTACATTGCATACCTTGATATGGAGTCTAATCTCTGGGATTGGCAGCTCAAATTTAATGGCTTCTACAATCCTCAGTTATGGTCTATCGCCGTGGAATTCCGGGGATCTATGGTTATTTTCCTATTAATACTTGGACTGGCGCAAACATGCACCCTAGTCCGGCTCATTGTTGAGACGACTCTTATCGTACATTGTTTCGGACATCGACGCTGGGATGTCGCCCTTTTTATTGCCGGCATGGTCCTTGCTGAGCTCGAGGTCCTATTAGAAAAACCAGCGAGTGCATCAAGAAGACGGTTAGTCAATCTGCTTCTTGTCCTAATTCTATTTTCCGGCGTCTTCCTTTCGGGATACCCGCGAGATCACAGCACTGATACGCCTGGATATATGTGGTCGAAACATGTTTGGCCGTTTACTACATATCGCCGTCGTTACTGGCTAGCTATTGGCGCTATTCTCATCGTCGGCCCCCTGGTTTTTCTTCCATCACTTCAGTCAGTTTTCCTAACGCGACCTGCTCGTTACCTCGGTCGTATTAGTTTTGCTCTCTATTTGGTACATGGACTAGGAAATCGCACCATCGGAATCTGGCTGTTGGAGAGCTGTTGGTCTCGGATAGGAAGAGAGGAATTTTGGGCTTATACGATTGGATTCATGGTCTCTACTGTCCTGTATTTCCCCATAGTCATATGGACATCGGATTTGTTTTGGAGAGCCATTGATATGCCATCGACAAACTTGGCACGATGGCTTGAGAAGAAATGTGCTGTACGGTAACAACGTCGTGCACCATATGCTATATTCCTTACCTACTCTAAGCACCTAAGGTGTAGTTATGAGTAATCGTATTGGAATAGGAATTTTTATTATGTTCGTCCTATCATACATATAACATTTATCACAAACTCACTGTAGTAACATCTATAAACGCATCATATATTTCTATGCATTTGAGGTCCCCTCAACTTTTGTGCCGAAGATAGGTCAAATCATGTACTTCCTACCAATAGAATAGAATACATAGAATGATTGAATAGTTTAGGTATCAATCTCAAGGTAAGAGGGGGGGATACATGTAAGTGCTAGAATATGACCCCACAATGAACTAGACAAAGGAGCCGATTTAGGGAGAACGCTTGCTTTTTGTCAGCCATTCGTGTCCCACATCTTGTTGCATAGGAATCTCCCCCTGACCAATCTTGGAGGACTAGAGTGGCTAATTGATGTCGTGACTTGTAATTAGAAGAGAAGTGTGCATTGGTGAGTCACGCATGCTTGTGGCTTGAGACAATATTGGCTAGAATATCAGCCACTATATTCACTTGGCTTGGTGGTCAATTTGAAGCAACTGAGTTCGGGCCGAAGTTGTTAAATCAATAAATTACCTTCCCCCATCACCACCATCATTGGAGAGCCATCATCAAGTTGACATCAACATCATGACCATCCACAACGTCGCCCTTGTAGGCGCTAACGGCAATTTGGGTACGGAGGTTCTCCGAGCTCTTGTATCTGCAGGGACTTTCTCTACAACTGTAGTGCAACGACAATCTTCTAGCTCGGTCCCAGGTTCCGAAGTAGGAGGCAATATTCGTATCGTGACCGTGGATGATACTCTGTCGCTAGAGAGCCTAAAGGCGGCATTCAAAGACCAAGATGCGGTCGTAACATGCTTTCCCCTCCGGGACCCAACGCAGCACTTACGGATAGCCGATGCCGCGGCAGCCGCGGGCGTCCGGCGAGTCATACCCGCCGACTACGGGAGCTGCGATTCCAGCAGCCCGCGCGCTCAGGAGCTCGTGCCTCTATTCAAGAACAAGACTGCGGTACGTGAGAGGCTACAGGAACTTGCCGCAGCAAACAGTGAGTTCTCGTGGACGAGTATCGTATGCGGGCACTTTTTCGATTGGGGCCTACGCGAGAACTTCCTACATTTCAATCTCAAAACCAAGAAAGCAGACATATTGGACCATGGTGAATACAAGAGCTCGACTGCGACACTAAGTCGTGTTGCCGAGGCTGTAGTCAAAATATTGCAAATGGAAAAGGAGACACGGAACAAAGTGCTCTTCATCCAGAGCTTCTGTGTCTCGCAATTAGAAGTACTAGCTGCTCTCGAACGCGCCACCGGCTCAAAATGGGAGGCTACATACATAAACTCCGAAGACTTCATCAAGGAACACAAGATTAAGGCGGATGCAGGCGACCGTGCTTCTATCGAGGATTTGGTATTCGCGCTAGGAGCTTTAGATGGGAACTGGGAAACGAGGGATGGTTTCTCAATGGACCTTCTAGGATTCAAGAACGAGGACCTTGACCAAGTTGTCAAGCAAGTTGTGGATTCAGCTACGTGAACGATATCAGGGAGGACGATGAGTCTAAATGATAGCTAGTGACTGTATTCGACATGAACACACAGCAATGATTGAGTGGGTTTTAGATCATAGAACTACCATATATCATTTACCTGACCTTTCAAGAAATGTCATAAAGTGAACTGTAATTAGTCCAATTAACAACCAGCAAAGACAACTCGCAACAAATATTCAAAGTTTCCAAGTTCTCTCCCGTGCTTCCTGATCTGATAACCTATCTCCATTCTCATCCACTCCCTCTAGCGCGGGAATCGACGATATAACTACCTACACTATTCGGATAGGCTTACGGAGAAGCCGAGAACGCTTGCCCCAGTTTGAATTAAGTTCCATTGGGTTTACCGTTTGACCGCCACGTGAAAACTTTGCTTCAATGTATGCACAGCGCGAGATCAGGAATGACCGTCTTATTGTCAGGACTAATAGCCGAGATATATGCCGGTGTCCATAATACCAGTCACCGTTAGCACGCAAAAAAAGGGGGTGACCTATTTACCGTTATTATTCGGCCGAGAAAGGGTATGGGCAAGGTTGCCATTAGCACAGCCTCATCTCTTTCCACTATGTACGAAGATAATGCTATCAACTCGTCGGTGAATTTATGTCTCAGCGTGTCCCGCAATGGCCCCTTCCCATCAAACTTAATTACATTGATATCCAGGAAAGAAAGAAGAAGCATCATCTTCACGTGCGTCTAAAAGCTGTTTAACAAGGCTAAATTTATTTCGCTCGGTAATGCTAATGACACTCATAACCTGATATATCACCTTTCTTCCATTTTAAGCCTAAATGGTCATATAAACGTCATGAGATATCCAACCTACGTGCTCCTAGAACGCCGCTCACAATGTAGTAGTAGTAGTCAGATGATGACAAAAAGGTTTGAAGGACATATCCAGGCTCACACAACCACGCTCCCTATAACAAGTGAAAGTAATACCGCCCAGATTCCGCTGTAACGTAAGGACCCCGCCAAGTTCGTGCTCGTGTTAGGCAAGCCTGTGTCTGCAGCTCCCGAGTCATTATCTGCAGTTGCAGTGCCCGTGCCAGTTGGTTGGCTCCCCGAAGTCGCTGTGGTGCTCGTAGCTCGCAGGTCTGGCGCCGCACAATCACCTGCGGTGGCACTCATATTCGTCTGCGCGGTGATCTCGATCTCGTTTGTGCCACAGTTTACGTACTGAGCTAGATGTATCGCGTTGTTCGTTTGGTCGAAGACAGCTAAGGTACGAGTTAGTTGCGGGACACGTTAGTTTGGGTCAGCGAACAAAATATCTCAACTCACCGTATGCAGAGCGTAACATTGTATCCCCCAAGAGAGCGAACTCGTCGCTCGGGCTGATTCCGAGAAAGCACTGCTATACCTGGAATTAGTGACTGTCCCTCTAAGATGGGTAACATATGGTCCCGGGACTTTCTAAACGGAAGAAAGGGGCGCGGGGCATGTTTGCAATGTCAACATACCTGTGTGCCGAAGGAGGTCTGGAGCTCCCTAACCAGCTCGTTGTACGGAACTTGAATAGTCACACCGTCAAACGCGAAATCAACCGTCCCTGGCAGGTCGTTAAAAGAGCAATCGACCGAATAGAACCCGTTGGCATCGATGGCAGTGGCACCAAAGTCAGCAGCGATGGAATTAGCCAGAGTAGTCGGCAAAAGGGTCAGAGTGGCACCACTATCCAGAAAGACAGTCATTGACGTGTTGGCGTACTGTTTTCTCTGTCCGCTAGGTGGTGTGAGGCTCAAAGAAGTCATGTTGACCCAATATCGCGGCACTTTATCTGGTGACTGCTCCGCCGGTATGATGGGCAATGTCTTCAGGGTGCCAGTGAACTTTCCAGTGTCCATTCCGCCGAATATGATCACGCCTTCCTCCTCGTTCTTGCTCCCTAAAGCAAGACTGAATGCCTTTGTATCTGTCACACCCTGGTCGGCCAGCTGGTCCACAAAATTCTTATAACGTATGGTCACATTCTCGCCGTGACCGATACCTAGAATTCCCGAGAATTCGTCGACCGTATCTATGGCCACGCCGAACTGGACCCCTTCTAGCTGCGCGTCTGGGTAGACGGATCAGAATTCTTGTCTAGCCAGAGACAGATAGCTCACATACCTGTATCTGCGAGACCAATATTATCAACGACATATTGGATACTGGCGCTCCCTATGCCATACCGCAGCGTCTTAGTACCTGCCACCTTAACAGCGGTAGATGACGACGATGGGTTGTAATGGCCCACTGCCTGGCAAAACCTCACGTCGGCAGACCCTTGCAAATTCGAGCAGTCTGGATTTACCCAGAGCTCAAAAGATCCTGTATCTAATTGAACGTATACCTCCTGTGCAGGCGTGCCGATCGCCACTTTAAGATGTCAGCTGCAAGTCATAGCGGGGAGTTTGGTAAACCACAGACATTTTGCGTAATACGCTACATCGGACCGGTTTGCTAACGGGACCGTAGTGATGGCTCTCTTGTTATCCCAGATATCAGAGAAGACGTTCCGGTTAGTAGAATGGACCACCGGCAGCTTCACAAAGTGAGCATCGCGACGCTCAACAGACACTCTGTCACAACATGCTGCTACAATAAAGTGCAGGAGGACATAGAACCAGGCTGCCATACTAACAGGCAGTTGACCAATAGTACTACCGCAGACCCGTCTGCATGGGAAGCTTTCGAGTATTTAAATTAATAATTAAGAGATAGAGTGCAGTCGATGCAACGTAGTTGTGTCGAGGATCTCGAGGCAAGGCTGGCTTGCCGTCCGACGAAGATGGTGATTATTAAAAAAATGACTAAAAGAGGAAACGGGTAACGAGAATAACATACACAGAGAAGGAGAGGCGCGGGACCACCGAAGAGATGAATGAATGATGTGAACAGAAACCAAGAAGAAAAGAAAGAGAGAAAAACGAACGACACTACCAAGACCCGACCTGCAGGGCCAAGACGAAAAGAAATTGAGCTGAAGGGAATACTAAGAAGGAGGACAAGACTTGACAAGAAGCTAAGGAAAACTCGATGAAGAACACCAAGAAATGCTAGATACCTACACTACTCCGTACCTAACTATTCGTTCCAAGGGGCGCGCGTCGGGGCTCTATCAAGCCAGCCTGATTCTCCAAGGCTTGTCGTCCTCCCGACGCCGAAACTCCAGCAGCATGGCGTAAGAAGTTCCAGCGCGTCTAGATCCCAGCGTGTCTTGGCGGACTCTCGGCTGCAGTGCAGACGACTCAGGCGGCTGTGTGGCCTATAGATATGGTAAAACTTATACCAGGCAGACTATACTAGGTTGGCTAAGGGCCCACGGTGTAGAAACTCTTGTCAAGTTTACCCTATAATTACAAACCCCATCCCCTACGTTAAGAGAAACGAGGGAAGAGGGGAGAGTGGGGGGCGAGACTCAGCAGGTAGTCTGTGGTGTCAAGATACGACTGAAGGAGATCAAACCTCAGGAAGCCTATGTTTGAAGTCCCGCGAAATTTCCGTAGTGTGCACACATGCCTGTTTGAGCTCCTTCAAACCCATGTCCGTTGGAACTAGGTGCCGAGGCTGTATGTAGAGCATAAGCTGTCTAGGTTAGGTTAGATTACCTACCTAAGTATAAGTAGGTCTGTAAGTAGTGTAGTTAGGTTAATTAGGTAACACTCGTCTCTGCGTTTGCTCAAACTGCGTTTCACGATGATATGATGCCGATGTTTATAAGTGTATATATATATTAATAGACAATTGGCTCGAGGTTTAAGAAGAAAAATCACTCCGAAAACGATGCAAGGTGCGGTCAGCAGTGTGTAAGTATCCCCTGACGCACATACCATGCCGGTTTCATAAACGAAGACTATTGTAATACCCCCCCTTTAGATTCGTACTTGAAACTGTCTAGGGCTACCGATATAGCATAGGCTAGCTTGCCTCGTATGAACGAGCGGGTCGTTCAGTTTCGCACCCATAGGTGGGTGCTATTCCGGTTAAGTCGGCCTCTCGAATCCTTGGCATGACAGGCGACATCACAATCGCATATGTACAGCGCATATAAGGAATCGGGCGTTGCATAATTTCGTCCAACACGATAGGATTAAATTTTTTTCAAGTGGTGATATTAACAGTCTTGGAACCTTGAAAGATGGCTTTATTTCCGCGCCAGCCAAAAGTTAACTAACCAACTTCTTAAGTCGAGGAAGTGTCATCGTACGCAGCTCGGTTATCATCCTATAACATAGTATTCGTCACATGTCTCGTCGCAGTGTATACCTCTCTTTACTTCAATTAGTATTAAATGCGAAGGTTGGCTTGTTATTGATGGCTGCTATGATGCACCAGGTCTTCATTTCGATGTAAGGGTTATATTCGGGTCATCTCGCTACCTAGCCAACTACATCTTACCACCCGAGATCTATTAATCATAAAACACCTGTCAAGAATTATCTTTGCATTCTTTCAACTTTCAAGAATTTCTAGCCGGGGCGTAGATATCTACACCGCATCATTCTATAGTAGAAGTACGATGTATCTATCTGGTGAATTCGTTTTCCATAGACTAGCATATCACATCACAGCGCACGCATCTGGCATCTCATCTTCGTTGCTTGCCTTACTGGCGCTGAGCTTATCCGACGCGGATGTCAGGTCGTCCCAATATATATGGTGCATGAATCCGATTCTGTCTTCCTGGAAAATTTTCGCCATCACCCGTAGACATTCCTCATCTTGTTCAAGAAGGGCTAGCATAGTCAAGCCTACCCTTTTCTCCCCCTTCATTTGGTTATTTGTCTCGTAGGCTTCCACATATAGCGGGTTTCGCAGCTTTTTCAATTCTTCCTCAAACCCCATAAATAGCGTCATGAACCGGGCGGCAACCCAGATGTAGTTCAGGCTAGATATGGGACGGTCGCCACATATATCTTGGAAGAAGTCCCATTTGAGAAGTTCTAGTAGCGTACAACCTGAGATATCGATATTGTTGGGCGCATCATCCGGATGTTTCCATCTCCTCGTCTTCTTGTTGAGATCAGATATTGTACTATAGCCTTCCGGCACGGCATCCATGAAATTCCGGGGCAAACGGATAGTATCACTTCTTCCTTCACCTAAAACATGCAGCGACGAGGACAAGTTAATCATATACTCGTCACGCATGCCCTGGGCTCTCGCACGACGCACCAGATCTGTGTCCGACATGCTCTTCCGTCCTGTGAGCGGGTCGGTAACATGTTTTGTCTGGGCGAGGCGAAGAGTGCCCAGCATAGAGGTGAGAGGTATGTCTTCGTCGGGGATGTGTGCAGGGTCCCAGTCAACTTGCCGGTAAAGAATCAGGTAAGACTTGGCCTTGAAGAAACGGTTCGCGGCCGGGTTCAATACTCCATGGATGTCCAAAGACGTTCGCATAGCCGCCCGTGCTATTGAGCGCCTATGGAAGACTGCGCGTCGCGCACTAGTCTCCTCGATTCTCGTGAGAAGTGCCTGGTCAAAATCGTGGGTAGGCGCTTTACCATCAGCGAACCAAGCGTCAGGGAAGAGGTCTTGTAGGCTATGAAACATCCCGATGGGCTGAGAAATCAAGCCCTTTTGCACTAGCATGTTGTGCAGGTGTATAAGCATCATGGGCTCTGGGATACGGTCCCAAATCAACATCCCTAGGAGGTAGCTTAGTTCGAGGCCCTCCATCAACCCAGCACCGCACAGGAACGGAGAATATTCCCAGAGACCATTGGGATTGATATGCGAAAACCGAGATGGAGGGATAGTCTTCAGCCCATACATATATTTCGATTCGCCTAGCCAATTAATAAAGTCTTCCTGGGCTTCCTTCAGGACCTCAAAATGCGGTTTGTGGCGATTTGGATTTCCCTGAAGAGCACCATCCCTCTCGAACAGCTGTTGTATAACCTCGACTGCCTTCAGGAACCCCTTGAAGTCCCTCTCACCTTCTCGCTCAAGAAACAAGTCCACATCCCGTCTGGGTCGGAACTCCTTGGGCGGTGAAATGAGGACGTGTCCCTGAAAGCCACTCAGGGACCATCCACGGGAGACTGTCAGAGAGTCCACTATGCACTGGAGCTGAAAGACCAAATGGGGAAGAATTCTCTCGCGTACATCGGTGCCTGGAAGCTGCATTGCTAGAGAAGTGACAACACCAGCAAATTCATTGAGGCCGAAAAGCCTACGGTGCACTCCCCATGGTCCGCGACTAGACCAGTCGACCTTTTCGTAAACATGATGCTGGCCTTTGAGGGTGTTGCGTTGGACAACAATGGAAGAGTAGAGATTAACAAGATCGTAGAGCCAGTTGATAGTGTAGGAACGACGCCACTTCAGTCTCTGATCCTCGCTAGCACGTTGGAGGTCCAGATTGGGATCCCAGTCACGTATCTCAGCCAGCACTACGACACTGGGAGTCAGCAATTGTCATATTAGGCAACTTCTTTACTCTTCGGATCGTGTCTCGGGAGTCAAAAATCATACGCCTAGCTATGGTAGGTAATTTCGACTCCCGGGTCAGGCCGAAACAAGCAAAAAGGGAGAATGAGCTTCCAAAATTACTCACTGCGTTTCGTCGGCTTGCCGCTCCTAGTCTTCTGAAAGTCCTCCACGAAATCTAAGAGTGCTCGATAGGTATGTATCATGAGCTGTTCCTTGATGTCGATATCCTTCTCGCGAACCTTCTTTATCCCCGAGGAGTCAGGATCAGTGATAAACAGTGAAAGAGTAAAATTGCCCTGCGCCTTGTCCACATTGCCTCTGGTAATAGTTTCCATCACCGTTGCATACGACTCATGGTTGGGGAAGTCTATGTATATAGACGACTCGGTCTGTTTCACCATTTCGATAGCCAAGTGGGATACAGCAGCAGCGATAGCACTGTTGAGACCTTCATACGCAACCTCCTTCCACAGCTTCAGCAGGTACCTACGCAGATCAGACCACTCATTAGCAAGTGCATATACAGCCATGAGGTAATCCGTCATGATGCCGTCCTCGCTCTCTATGATACGATAGCTCTCCAGAGGCACCTGGTCCAGGCGCAGCTGCTTGGATGCAGCTGCCTTCTGTTTCTTCTTCGACTTTCCCTTCTTGGCTTTCTTGCCTTTGCCAGAGGATTTCTGCTGGCGCCGGCGTGGGACAGTCGTGGGCTTGAGAGCCTGTATAAGTTCTTCCTCATCGCCCGTACTTTCCTCATCGTTGTCCCCCTCCGGTTGGCTAATGGCGAGAGTAGAAAACTGATTGGCGAATATGACATTAACATCATCATCATCATCGCTGTTGCCCCTTTGGTCTCCAGATTTCTGGCCTGAGAGCCAGGCTTGACCTCCCAGGGCTTCAAATGCCTCCTTCAAAGCATCGATGAAATACTTGTGCGAGGCATTGCTCTTTTCAACCTCTGGGTCTGGTTTATTCTCAGTAGCCTGTTGGAAGATACCATACGTAATAGTCCGTGCTTCAATAATGGATTGGAGTAGACGGTAGATCAGAGGGGGTACTGTATTTATATGTTGCCCAATAAGTTTGGACATAGCAACAAGGCCGGCCACGGTAATCTGGCCCGTGTTGTTCAGTTCCACAGTTGTATCATGGCCAGTTGCCACAAGAGACTTCTTGATGCTGTTGGATGCATTGATAATCCAGTATAGTAGCTGTCTAGTGTCCCGTTTGTAGGCGAGATAGGTATTTTGAGTCCCCATTACGATATGGTGTTTGACCCTCGAGGGTCTCCCGGTCAAGCACTCTCAAGACTTAATGGCCTCAATAGTCTACACTGCATATGAAAGACCGAAGTGCTAGGGATTGCGGGACTTAGGACAGTTCATACCCAAGCAGCCGTAGTTAAGGAGAGAAGATGAGGGTTACCTGAGAGAAGGGATTTTGTTTGGAAAAGAAAGAAGAAAAAAAGAGCAGGTTTGAAAATACCAAGTACCTAAAAGCTCATCTATTTGTTATGTAAGTACTAAGTAGTAGTGGTGGTAGTAGGTAGTACGTACTTGATCTGTCCAAGGTGCCTACCTACATGATGGGAATGGATATCTCCTAGGTATCTAACCTACCAATTTTAACTTACCTGGTACCTAGGTATACTCGCTTGCCTTGCATCGGCATTGGCACCTAACATAAATGTGTAAAGAATAAGGTGTCTTAGGTACCCAGGTACTGATTAGTAACAGGAACCTGAAAAGGAAACCTTGAAAGACCTAACCTAACACCACCGTTGCCTAACTCACATTCATCCCGCGCCACGTACCTACACTGTACTAGTGCATGCCTATTGCTCAAGTTAGGTACTTAGCATCTACACATCTCATTTTTAGCGTCCAACATGGTATAACATAAATACCAATACCAGCCGGGCGCTAAATTTTTTTGTAACCACATATTCACATATGTAGGGATGGTTGAATTCCAACCAAGCTAAAATCTACATTGGGTACGCCATCCACGAATGTTTTGTACCTGCTATCCGTCTCCTACAAAATATTTGTTCTAAGCCGCTGACGGTCATCCCCGGGCCATAATACTAGTATATTAAGGCAGTTACCTAATGCTCCCAAGCATGTAGATGACTCCCGACAGGGCTGCGTTTGCCAACAGACATATATCTCTAATATAAATCATCACCTGCTTCCGTTATTTGTTTGCCATTGGAATTGCTTCTACAACTGCCCTGCCCTGCCTTCTTTACCCAGATAGATACAAAGAGGTCTGTTATATTAGTTTGCAGCAGCGGTCTGCTTGGAAAGTTAGCGAGCAGAGAAACATATTTAGGCATCCTTTATGATAGATTTCCCCCTATCGCCTATCGATATCTATTATCTCCCCCTTTCTGTGCCGCTTGTCTATAAATCATGTCAGAGATCACAGCGACAACAAAGTCCGACTCCGGGTCAGCACCACCAGCCCCAATGAACTTCAAAGTGGCTCACTCGGTAGACAACTTCAATATTCCACTCCAGGATCTCATGGAGTCGCACGAGCATGTCACCGATATCGCAGTGGGGGCATGCGTCTTCGACTCAGACGGCAGGGTCCTACTCGTCCAGCGCGCCGCTAAGGACTCGTTACCATTTTTATGGGAGGTTCCTGGCGGAGGCTGCGAGTTCGAGGACGAGACAGTCTTGCACTCAGTGGCCCGCGAGCTGGGGGAAGAGAGCGGGTTGTGTGCTCAGCGCATCGGCGATGAACTCGGGGTTCTGGACCTCTTCACGACGCGGACACCGGGTCGACTCGTGCGCAAATACACCTTTATAGTGGAGGTGGAAGGTTACGACGTCCGTCTGAACCCTGCCGAGCACAAAGCATACCTCTGGGTCAGCGAGGATGAAGCGCGAGCTAAACGGTGCGGCAACGTTGAGATTGTGTATACAAGCAAGGGACAAGAGGAAGTTATCCTCAAGGCTTTTGAGAAGAGAAAAGCGCAGGCTTAGGGCCACGCCGATTTTCTCACATACGCTGGAGCTCATATTGATTATGAGTTGGGATTTACCAAGATTTAGAGCAAGTCATGTTGTGGTTTAATTTCTAGGAGCGGTTCAGACCACCGATCAGCATCAAGGTACCTCTCATTAGAATAGTTGATTACTATAAACAGATTTACGAGTCGAGTTAAGCAATATAAACAAGACTACCTAAGTATCTATATACCAAAATACCAAACTAAGATACGTACGTACCTATTAAAAGGCGCCTATTAGTATTGCCTCTTTTGATAGCATCTGATACTCTGCGTAGGTAGATGTTAGAGTTATGAGCTCATGAGACATTCTGTGCCGAGAATAGGTAGCTGTAGGTATAGTTGACTGAGAACCCACCTACGAGTTGAACTGGTTCACATTTTCCCTTTCCCTTTCCCTTTTCTCTTCACTTTTCTCTTCACTTTTACTACACTACACCCCATTTAGAGCTTCCTTTGCTAATAGCAACTGAGGCCATTGTTATCGGCTACATTTATGGAGCTAATCAGAGAACACCCACACCCAACTGGCTATGCTGAAAAGATGGAGAAAGACCTTGTTGATATTTCACGTACTAGGTACGACTAGAAGCTTTGCATGAGCATTGGCTCATATCTAAATACTTAGGGATGCATAGGCGGATGGATCCCATGTTATGGGGCATAAGTCTTTATTTGTTTGTCTTAAGCGTTGTGTTGGGTAATTTTAAATACCTTGTTTTCTCTCGTACCAAACGTAATTCTGATATCAGATATTACGGTTCTTTATTTTTGTCTTAAGGAAAGAAACAAAATAGGAGGGAACTGCATAGTTTTAGGTACATTGGTAACCTGATATCTGTGAAAGTGTAACAACAGCTAGAAGCTATGAGCGCCGGTGGCGTTGACTTTGGTTGTTTCTACACTAGGAAGGCCTAACCTTAGTTTCATTTGACGGGCTTTCCCCGTATCATGAAAAAGATAACCTAAAGTTCGGTAAAGCAGGACCAATAAGGACGGTCATATTTCATCACTACGGGCTGTACGGGCTAGTGGAACACGTGATTGAGAATTGAATGACTAACCAGGCTACCGGTGCCAGGTAACTTTTTTTCCCCCTCGCCTAAGCTCCCCAATCAGGTAAGGTCCCTAGGTTAGATCAATTGACAGCCGTCAGGCCTGTCAGGTTGCGAAGGTGCAGCACCCATCATCAAATCAAGCCAGCCCCAAATCCCCAAATCCCTCTTCTCCGTCTGTGCATTTCTTCATCAAACGTCACCATCCAAACCCATCCCACCTATAACGATACACCCTCAATTGCTGTCACCATGTTCCTCCAACGCACTGCCTTGGCTGCTGCTCGTAGAGCTGCTGTTGCCCCCGTCGTGCGACGCAGCTTTGCTGTCTCAGCCATCCGCCGTAAGGCTCTCCGATCCCGACCGAGCACCCATCGTACGATGTCCGGACTGAGAGCTAACCTGTCGTGTTTAGGAGATGCGAACAAGGTCGAACCCCATACCAGCGGCAACCGGAAGATTAAATCCTTCCACGGTACGGATATCCCTTGTTGCAATTGACTTTGGTTCTGCGCCGGCATCGATTTTTTTTTAACGGGACTTCTGCTTTATAGAAATCAGGACCGAGGAGGACCTTATCGGCCCCGGTGCTGCCCCCGGAACCGTTCCTACCGACCTCGAGCAGGCGACCGGTCTGGAGCGATTGGAGATTCTCGGCAAGATGGAGGGCGTGGACATTTTCGACATGCGACCTCTAGATGCCTCGCGCAAAGGTGAGATATCTCTACGGTAATGGTCACAGTAGTGCCCTCATACTGATCATTATGTTAGGAACCCTCGATAACCCCATCCCGGTCAAGTCTGCTGGCGATGAGCAGTATGCTGGGTGCACTGGATATCCCGCCGATTCCCATGTCGTCACTTGGCTTGGCGTACGTCTTCTCCCAAGTGTCAAAACTTATCATCAAAGGAACATTTCGATACTAAAAATTTAATATAGATGTCCCGCGAGAGACCGATAGAGCGGTGCCCCGAATGCGGCAGCGTTTATAAGATGGAGTATGTTGGACCTCAGGACGATGGTCACGGCCACCATGACCACCACGGCTACGAGGAGCCCAAAACCTTTGCGGATTACGTCAAACCACAGTACTGGTAATGGCCAGGTTACGTTAAAGTTGTATACGCATGAGTGATGACGGACCGGGTAGGAAAGGAAGGGAGGGGGTAAGAGGTGGGCAAGGGAAAGAGGGGGGAAGGGTGGGTTAGGACGAAGCCCAGACCTTGTACATTGGTGAGAACTGTATAGAAAAGAATGACTACAGTTGGTTCTAGCTTTCGCTGATGTGCTCCTGTCATCTGAACGGCGTTGGCTAGTTGTCGATGGGTGAGACTGGTAAAAAAGATACCATGATGCCTATATCCGGAACATCATGTACATACATACCAATAACATAGGCCTAATGCGCTGAAGGTTTTAATCAATATGCAGGCTTAGTGCTAACAAATTGCCTATATCCGGATACATGAGAGATACATGAGATGTACCCACAGGTAGGTGGATATATGGTATAGTGTGGAGCGGATATAGTCGT
The DNA here is from genome assembly GCA_022578605.1 of Camillea tinctor. Taxonomy (NCBI): domain Eukaryota; kingdom Fungi; phylum Ascomycota; class Sordariomycetes; order Xylariales; family Graphostromataceae; genus Camillea; species Camillea tinctor. The sequence continues at coordinate 164,327 of MU394114.1, forward strand.
CGAAAGAGTTTCGGAATAGACTAGGTTAGGGGAAACCTATTACCGTCGCGAGGGCGAGGGACTTGGCAGAAAGTATGTAGGTTATAGTGCTGATGAAGCACGAAATAGTGCTGAGGCAAGTGAGAGAGAGTACATAGTCGGGGGCGGATGGCGAGATCCTACCCATTTGGGTGCAATTACCTTACCTCCAGACCCCGGTTCCCCTTCCGTGCTGTTCCCTGCCCCCATACATAGTAGTCCATATACATAGTCCATAGTAGTAGTGTAGTAGACTTGCTGACACTTACTAGTATTATTATTATTATTAGTAGTAGCAGTAGCAGTATTATCAATGTATGAGGTAGGTAATATCACTTGCCCTTAATAGTCTTACATATACGCATGCCCGTATTTGGTACTACACACTAGCTAGTGTTAGTCGGTAGAACCATCCCTCGGCCAGTGCCGATTCAAAACCAATCAACTCGTCTGCTGGTTGGTCTATGGTTGGATAACAAGAACAGCCCGTCGGGGCCCGGTTGATATGCGACCTACTACTTATTACTAGTAGTAGTGGTAGGTACATACACATAATATATCTACCTATCGCATCTTATATCCCTACATAGTCCAGTTGATGGCCCCCTTTTGAATTGGTGCTACGGAGACGGATCCTTGCACTTTTCTACACATACACGTATTAAAAGGTATATCATGCATCTGTGGCTTCTTTTCCCCATATCATTCTGCCTTTTATTATTATTATTATTATTATCATCATTATCACCATCATCATTACTATGATTATGTGCGTGCGTGTTGTGTTCCGGTTCAGAATCCGCCCTAGTCTAGCATTCGAGGACGATTAATTGTCTATATACTAACAGGTGCCACTTACCGACCTTCATCTAATCTGGTGGTATCCAGCATAATCTTTGTTTCGTTTCCGTCCTTTTCCCGTCTCTTCTTTTTATTTCCTTTCCTCTTATGCTTTCAAACCCCCCCTTGTCCCTATTCATTATTGCATGACTCTAGTCTCTTCATTAATACGAGTAGACGTAGAGCATATTACCTAGTGATAAACCAAGGCAAAACAGAAGAGAGGAAAAAAGGCAAGAAGGGGGGGGGGGGGGGGGGGGGGAAGAAGAAAAAGAAAAAAAAAAAAAAAATATTTAGGGTTTGAAATAAAAAAAAAGAGAAGCAGCAAGGTCAAGTATAATATTA